>OMNZ01094065.1:0-13126 GCA_900303255.1 Lesueurigobius sanzi
TCTTTAATATGTGAACTATCTGATCAGTCCTGCCTATGCTTCAGCTTTGTGACAGCAAGAAGAAGCTGGAGGACGACGCGGGAAGCATCGAGTCTCTGGAGGAGTGTAAGAAGAAACTGCAGAAAGACCTGGAGCTATCCAACCAGCGTCTGGAGGAGAAGACCATCGGCTTCGAGAAGATGGAGAAGACCAAGACCAGACTTCAGCAGGAGCTGGACGACCTGACCGTGGACCTGGACCATCAGAGGCAGATCGTGTCCAACCTGGAGAAGAAGCAGAAGAAGTTCGACCAGGTACATCCTCCACTAGATCTAAACCAGGCACAGGTTACAGGAACTGAAAATTATTCGTCACTTACGGAATATTTTTAGCTTTGACAAAATATTTTGATGGCTGTCAGTCATTTTGATGGATTGAAAGATTAAACTACAAACACAGCTTTTTTCTGTATCTGAGTGTGGCGTCTGAGCTTAGAGCAGCTACATCTCTGTGGAGCGCTGCATGGTTTAGCTTTCAAGTGGGCGGGGCTGAATAAGGTGAATAAGCTGCTACTTTTTTCACACGCCTTGTATTCCTGGAGCTGAGGGGGGTCCTCTGTGCAATTCTATGCCCCCTAATTTTGACTCTTGATCCCTGTAGGGGACCCATAGGAGATTGAAAAAAACTTGGGTAGACATTCCAAATGTGGGGCAGAAAGGTGTAATTCAAGATGGCGTCCAAGATGCCCGCCGCACCCTTATACCCAATATAACTCCATCTGGATCGGTCCTGGAGTGATGCATTTGGTGTCTTTACCCAGGTTTTTGGGGTCAAGGAACCCATTGAAATCATTTTCAGGGTGAAAAAAGTAGTGGGTAATGGTGAATTCCAAGATGGCTGCTACAATGGCCGCCGCGCCTTTTGGCCAGCCTATCAAGGTTCATAATTAAGCTGGTGAGTGCTCTTACAACCAAAAAAATGTTTCTATAGACCTTTATCAGTCAGGTATGGAACACCGGCACATCAGAACGCACACAGTGCCCACTCTGGTTCTCGCTCACGTTGTCAAACGACCCGCCTCTATGGCTCAGGCTGTGGCCTGCAGGTCTCCTGTATGCCTTCCCACCTCTCCTCTCCCCCCTTCTTCGCAGGGTGTGGTTACAGTGCGAGATTAATTAATGAATGAAATATTTTTTTTACAACCTTGTCCTTCAAAACAACGGAGACAAGTTATTCCTAGTGAAACTGTGGTCAAATAAATTTGTAATTAGTATGTTACACTAATTAAAGAAGGAAATATGTTCAAGAATACAAAGGGCCAAACACAATACTGTTTTACATGTGGAAAGACCAAATGCAAATGATTAATTATCCTTTAATTACTGTGCTAATGAGTAGGACAAGCTGTTTCGGTGTCCTTAGAAACTATTGACCATCTATTCAGTCACAAATGAATCAAAGTAGCTGCTCCTGACTGATCTAAGCCCCTCTTGGCCCCCCTGCTTCACACTCAGCGTCTCATGCCCTTGTTAACCTGTGCCCTGTGCAGATGTTGGCCGAGGAGAAGAGCATCTCAGCGCGATACGCAGAGGAGAGGGACCGGGCGGAGGCCGAGGCTCGGGAGAAGGAGACCAAAGCCCTGTCCATGACCCGCGCCCTGGACGAGGCTCTGGAGGGCAAGGACGAGCTGGAGAGACTCAACAAGCAGCTGCGAGCGGACATGGAAGACCTGATGAGCTCCAAGGACGACGTGGGCAAGAACGTGAGTCCGGACACTGGGCAAACGGGTCGAACACTCAATGGGGCACATTATTTAGAAAGTAGGTATTGTGATGAAACAAATACAGAACAGTGACTTGAAGGATTGGGACCTGCATACATTAAAGTCCCTCCTCTCTTGGTGTTAAGGTAGGAAAACATCTTAGCCTATTCATACTTAAAATGGCTCGTTACCTCTCTATTGTCTCACCCTGGGCTAAGGAGTGTAATTATTCACTGATTCAATGTTTCTCCATAGAACTTTATGGGAAATTGTAACTTCAATGACTTTAGTAGCTCCTGCAGACTCCAAACTTTCCAGTCTTGTACTTAACAATATGATGAAGGTTTGTTCAGTGGGATTTGTCAATATTTAATTCCTAGCCTGATTTATTCAGTTTTGATCCCCTAAAAACAAGGTCAAATTTTAACTTTTACAGATTGATTTACAAATAATAGATTATTCAAAAACTAAACAAGATCTCCATAATCCCCTCTGAACAAACTAATATATCAACAAAATAAAACCATCAATTTAAACCTGGCTCTATCCATTATTTACATTTCGTCGCCAAAAATATAGGACATTTTTAGGAAAAACATAAATTCAGATTTGTGGCTTATATGATAAGATATATCAATCAGCCAATCAATTTATTTTTGTAACGGCCAATATCACAACAGGAGTCGTCTCAGAGGTCGGTATGGACAAAAACAAATCAATATCAGACATCAAGAATGATCAAAATAAGTCACACACAAATGAATGTCACAACCAGATGTAATGTCCCGTAAATAAGTAAATCAGACATAAGAAGCTTAGAGTATCCCACATCCTTAGACCCTACTCCACGGCGAGGAACAACCCTTAAAACCACATGGGGGAAAATTAGGAAACCTCTAGGAGAACCATTTTGGGGAGGGATCCGTCCCTATGGACAGATGGGTCAGTGGTGAGTTTGATATATCAAAAATTGGTTTGTATAACTCAGTCGGTATGAATGTTCTACTAAAACGAGATGAAACACAGCCTTGGTCCTAAATGCCCGTGCTGATGAGTGTGTCCTGTGTGGCAGGTGCATGAGTTGGAGAAGTCCAAACGCTCCCTGGAGCAGCAACTGGAGGAGATGAAGACCCAGCTGGAGGAGCTGGAGGACGAGCTCCAGGGCACGGAGGACGCCAAGCTGAGGCTAGAGGTCAACATGCAGGCGCTGAAGGCCCAGTACGAGAGGGACCTGCAGGGGAGAGACGAGCAGGGGGAGGAGAAGAAGAGGGCGCTCCTCAAACAGGTCCAGACCCACAACAGCACACACTCCGCTCAAAGTACTCCACTTGTTTCTGTCTTGAACCACAACGGGATAGATACGGACGGCAACTTTGGGAACACCCACAAATGTTTGTTATGTTAGAGGCTACAGTGACGGGGAAAACAAAGCACGGAAATAGCTAAACTTTATTATTTATTCACAAAACATGAATTAAATCCACATTGTTTACACTTGGGCTTAGTTATGTAGGTTTGTGAAAGGGACTCCCCAGAAGCAGAGCTTAGCTTATATATAGGGGCCCCAACAACAGTCACAAGTCGAGAACAGGACAGAGCACCCCCACCCCAGTTCAAGTAGTAAATGCTGAATTATGGATGTACCGTATGTTCAACCAAATAAAGATACAGAGACAGGAAGAGGAACAAAGGGGTTCAATAATGCTAATGTTAGCCTCATGCTACATGCTAGCTTTGAGTACCGTTTTTTCACTTCTACTGGACTTTACTTGTATGGTAAATATGCTTTTAGTCGTTCAGAAAATACCCAAAAAGAGTGAAAAATAGTGATTCCCATAACAAGCTTCCATCCCCCTCGCTAGGCCACGCCTCCTAGTATGACAACATGCCGACTGTATCATTAAGGCCTGTTTTAGAATATGTGTGGCCACTGCATCAACAGGTCATAAGATAAGACAGACTTTATTGATCTCACAAGTCAGTTTACTATAGGTATCCAAAAAAGCTGGTATCGTTACTGGTATAAACTAAAATTTGGCAAATGTGTGGACCAAAACCAGCTTGCGCTCATTGGCCGACGTTTCTGCTGAGGTAAATCCACGACATATTCCACAGCCTCAGTCTCTAATGAGTGTCTGGCTCTGGTGCTGGTCAGGTGCGGGAGATGGAGGCCGAGCTGGAGGACGAGCGGAAGCAGAGGGCCGGGGCTGTCGCGGCCAAGAAGAAGCTGGAGCTGGATCTGAAGGACGTGGAGGGTCACATCGAAGGAGCCAACAAGGCCCGGGACGAGGCCATCAAACAACTGCGCAAGATACAGGTACGGACTCTGACCACCTACCCCACCTACACAATTATTTTGCCCAATTTTACTCCGTTCCTCTACTTAACATATTCTTCTTAATTTATAGATTTGTTGCATTTGAGCAGGGCTTTCAATAGACATCTCACAAGGGTCCCTCTCCCCTGTTTTCTAATATTTTAAATAGAAAAAACGGACTCCTTCGTGGGCCCCATTGGTCTTGGGGCCCGAGACAATTTACCCCTTTGTCTCCCCCCCTGTCGACGGCCCTGCATTTGAGACATTTTTGTTCTGGGACATTAAAAAAGGGCTAGATAGTTGGCTTGGGAGGGACGGCCTGCTGTAATTTTGGATATATCTATGTTGGTTTGTCTGAAAATATACCTAAACCTAAAAATATTCCTGTTCCTAAACCTATTTTTTGTCGTGACATCTCAACTTTTCACAGACTGTCCCTCCCTGACTAACTTTATAGCCATTAGGAAATGCATAGAATGTACAATATTGGCTCCTAGCTTTTCAGATTAGCATATTTTGTGGCCTATTTCTATCTGTGTGTGTGATTTTGGACCAATATTGCAAAGAAAATGCTGAGCTTTATTTAATTTCTCATGTCTGTGCCTCCATGTCCCACTGCATGACATGACTTGTCCCACTTTCACTATGATTTGAGGCGGTCACCCTAATGTAGAGACCAGGTTTGTAAATAGAATGCATCATTATAAGTAGCTGTGGTGATGTCCAGGCTCAGCTGAAGGACTATCAGAGGGAGCTGGAGGACACCAGAGCTTCTCGAGACGACATCTTCTCCGCGGCCAAAGAGAACGAGAAGAAACTCAAGAGCCTGGAGGCTGAGATAGTGCAGCTGCATGAGGTGAGTATTCACAAGACTGTTCTGAAACATCATGAGGCTATATTATTCAGACTATACTTCTGTACTCTGTAGGACCTGGCTTCATCTGAGAGAGGCCGACGTCACGCAGAGCAGGAGAGAGACGAGCTGCAGGACGAGATCTCCAACAGCACCTCCGGAAAGTACGGAACACTACTATTTGTTTGTTTGTTTGTTTGTTTGTTTGTTTGTTTGTTTAGATCGGGGGAAAACAGGAATGTCCAATCCCAATACATAAATCATTCTGGTCCCAAAAAGTTAGAGACTTATGGGGCTTCTCCACCGGCAGTTCCAGCCCAGCCCAGTGCCTGGTTTACCCATTCTGTCCTCTGTTTCCACATGTCTTACTCGGATCAAACCGGGTGAGTCAGGCACAAGTTTTGAGACCGTCTCCAACCTTGGGTCAAAGCGAGCTGGCCTGGCATGATGCGAACAGACTGCTGCCTGCTGATGTGTCTTAGCAGAGAGAAGACAGCTCTCGCGCACACAGCCACGTCCCACCAGATTATTGTTTCACAACATTATACTACGGTTGTAAAAAGTGATCTTGCCGATTGATGGCAAAAGCCGCTGTTAGCACAGCTTGTTGTGATGCGTTTGGCCCGCAGTCTGCCCTGACAGTTGGTTTAAAACGTCATTGAGAGCAGCTTTCATGTCTTTACCTTGGGGTTTTTGTTCAGGTCGGCTCTGATGGAGGAGAAGCGGCGTCTGGAGGCCCGGATCGCTCAGCTGGAGGAGGAGCTGGACGAGGAGCAGGGAAACGTGGAACTGCTCAACGACCGCTTCAGGAAGACCACTCTGCAGGTCAACAACATAAAACCATCAGTTTAAACCTGGCTCTATTCATTATTTACATTTTGCTGCTGAAAATATGGGCATTTTTTTACACATGAAAGGCCTCCTTTATTGTATGAAAACATTAAATGACAGAAAACTTGCAGTACATTTTTGTTCACACATGTGCTACACAAACGTGTGTCAGAGCTCTTTTGTAAATACTTGTGATTGTACACAGTGATTGTAAGCCTTCTCAAGGAGGACAGTCATGGCCCATCGAGGACCATTTTGCCCAATGGTGTGATGAATCCAACCTGATTCTCAAAAACCAAAGACGTAGTCATTGATTTTGGGAGGAAAGTTGTACTTGTGAAAAATTACAAATACCTGGGGACCATTTTAGAAAGCTCCCTCAACTTTGAGGCAAACTGTGAGGCCATGTGAAGAGAAGGGGCAGCAGTGTCTCTTTTGTCTCCAGAGACTGTTCCACTCTCATATCGGCCCATTCAGTCTCACCCTGTTTTATTCTGCTTTTATAGTCTGTCTTGTCCATTTCTTTGGTGGTGTGGTTTGGAAGTCTGACTGAAACAGACAATGCATTAGTCAGATTATTAACTGGTCCAGTAGGCTTATTGGGATTCCACAGCTGAGCAATGACCCCCTGTACAACAGGCAGCTGCTTCAGATTTCTCAGAACATCTTAAATGAGGAATCTCCTCCTCTTTCTGAGCAGTTCCACCTCCTGCTTCAGGCTGAAGGCTTCAAGAGCCGAACTGCAGGACTAAACGCTGCAGGAATAGCTTTGTCCCTTCCTCCATTGTGCCTCTCAATGAACTGTAGTTCACAAACGTTCACAAAAAAGAAACATGGTATTATATGGTTCTTTTAGGACTCTTCGTTTGGCAACATTCTGCTGTTATGTAGAGATGGATACGATGGATCTGCTCTCTGCACATTGTATTATTTAACGTGTCTTCACTTATTTTTGGTGGATTTAACACTGGCTGTTATGCGCGGCTCATCGTATAGCCGGTTAATCTTGACATGCCCACTTACGCTGCGAATCAACTGAACTGAAGTGAACAACATGTATATCAGTACTCTATATTATAAAGGAGGTGTCTGGCCTTAAGACCCAGTCCCCAGTTGAGTGTGGTCCAAACTGTTCTTCTCCCCGTCCCACAGGTGGACTCCCTGACCACGGAGCTGAGTGCCGAGCGCAGCGCTGCCCAGAAGAGCGAGAGCGCGAGGCAGCAGCTTGACCGACAGAACAAGGAGCTGCGCGTTAAACTGGGCGAACTGGAGGGGGCGGTGAAGAGCCGCTTCAAGGCCTCCATCAGCGCTCTGGAGGTGAAGATCGCTCAGATGGAGGAGCAGCTGGAGCAGGAGGCCAAGTGAGGAACATCTCCTCGACACATGTGTCCTACAGAGCTCAGTGTAACAAACGTGTGCTTCCAGGGAGAGAGCGGCGGCCAATAAGATGGTGCGGAGAGCAGACAAGAGGCTGAAGGAGGTGTGTATGCAGGTGGAGGACGAGCGTCGCCATGGAGACCAGTACAAGGAGCAGGTGAGGACATGCTTTCAACCAGAGTTTACTCCATTTACACAAATACATCACATATAGTTTGAAGAACTATACTTTTATAATAGTATTATTATAGTATTATGCAATTTGAATAGCCTCTTACTTGAGTAGAGGTTGGTTACTCTTTCTATTGTGAGTAAATCTGTGATGTACTGTATACTAAAGAACTTAAAGCTCTCATTCTTTTCCTTCTGTCTTATCTGAAGATTTTATTTTATTTTATCCCATTTTTATGGAAATATCAACATTTGTGCGTTTTACTTTAATAATTCTTAGTAGTAATCCATAGTAAATTATAATAACACTGCACTATTTCAGTGCAGCCTATTTAGGCTCAGATGGTAGAGGTGACAGGGGTTCTCAAAGTGGGGATCAGGCCCTAACCTGGGGGATTAAAGATAAATGCAATGTGTAGTTTAGGAGGAGCAGGGATTTGTGAATTGGGGTCAAATAAGAAAACAAATACACAATAATACATTTTGTTTGTAATGTTTTGAAGCTTTACATTATTACAAGAGGCAGTTACTTTTACATTGGTGCTCCCCGAGTCGTTCAGATGTTTTGACCCAATAACCAAGAGGTTGGCAGTTCGATTCCCGGCTCCTGCAGGTGCAGACTGTAATGTCTTTGGGCAAGACCTGTGTGAATGTGGTGTGTGAGTGTCTGCTGGTGGGAGGGGCCCATGGCAGTATTGCTCCCTTCACTCTGCCCCAGGGCAGCTGTGGCTATAGTAGTAGTCCATCACCACCAAGTATGGAGTAAATAATGACTACAGTGTCGCGCTTTGACAAACATGTCACACAAGCTTGTAAAGCACAATACAAGTGTAAGCCATTATTGAATAACTTTCCTTTGGAAATGATATTCTATTCAACGGGTTTATGTCTGGAGGGAAGAAATAATGCAACATAAAGTGTCTTTGAATGTCCAGAAAAGAGCTGTATTACACTAATGCGTTATTATTATTAGGTTCTTACTGCAATCACATCTGAACCTGGCTCCTAAAAGAGAAATGACTGAAGTATGCCACAACCATATGAAGTGTATGAAATAAAGTGTATGAAATAAAGAATATTCCATTTAAAACAATAAAGTTGTAATTGTGAGCGTTTGGCCAGTTTTTCCAGCTCATACGTCCTACATAAACTGGGATTACAGAAAGCGCCAGTGACTAATATTGTGTTTGCGCGTGTAGCTGGAGAAGGCCTCCTCTCGTATGAAGCAGCTGAAGAGGCAGCTGGAGGAGGCGGAGGAGGAGGCGACCCGGGCCAACGCGTCCCGGAGGAAACTGCAGAGGGAGCTGGACGACGCCACAGAGGCCAGTGAGGGGCTGAGCCGAGAGGTGCACACGCTCAAGAACAGGCTGCGGTACGACACTCTTAATACACTCTTTATATACTTTAGCACACGTTAGCATTGGTATTTTGATGTTAACCATAGCTACCACCAGAAAAAACCTACCTACCACCTCATTTTAAACTAAAGGCTCTTTAAAATGATGTGATGTCACGTGAACGCAAGCTGTTGTTTTAAAATATACAAATACATTGAAGTAACAAACCTGTCACTTACCCTAACGAAGTGTGGTGCGGCTCGGCTCCTGACCTTGTATGAAAGGCGTGTTAAAAAGACTTGCTTAGCTGACCTGCCCATAGGCCATTTCGAAGAGGAATGTTTTGAGCCTAGTTTTAAAAATGGGGACTGTGTCTGCTTCTTTGACATAAAATGGAAGTTGATTCCATCAGACAGGAGCTTGGTAGCTGAAAGCTCTACTCCTGTGCTTTTAAAGAGGCGAGGAATAACTAGCAGCTTCGAGTTTTGGCTTCATTGCCACATTTTTCTCTCATATTTATGTCAGTAGCGCATCTCCAGCGTTTCATGAAGCTGAAATATAATAAATTAGTACTACTGCAATGTTTAAGCAGTTTCAGAAGTATATTTTGCTGACAATACTAGGACAGTGACAATAAACAATAATATTGGTAACTGCGATGAAAAGAAGGCACGACTAGTTGATTGCGGCATTTTTTTTTCACTTAAGAAGACAGTTCAACAAGAAGACAGTTCAACTACAGCAGATAATTACTATGATAATATTGTGAAAATGTGTCCAAGGAAATTGTGAGACAAAATTTCCATATCAAAAAATAATATAAAATCGCAAATTGAATTGCAATTTCTGTCCAAAGTTTTTTGTCAAAATCGTGCCGCCCTATCAGTAACATACAGCAAAAGTTCTAACCTGATATCACTCAATTTTAACAATCTTCCCTGTTCACCTGCAGTGCCACAGCTTAAACAACAGAAAAGCCATAGATATACTGTAACAATAAAAGCCCAAATACAAATAAAACAATAGAAACCAAGTGCCTGTGACGCTGACTGTCTGATGTGTTGTCCAGGCGCGGAGGCCCCATCAGCTTCAGCTCCAGCGGTCGCTCGGGGCGCCGCCAGCTGCAGGTGGAAGGCAGCTCCATGGAGCTGCTCTCGGACGAGGAGCTGGAGAACAAGACCACGGACAACAACGCCAACGAGACCCCGCCCACCCAGCCCGCACCAGAGTAACGACCCAGCAGCGCGACCGCGGAGGCACGGCCCAGGCTATCCCTCAGAAACTCCCCCCAGTTAGCCCACCCGGAGTAACGTAACAACTCTCTGGAGCAGTGCCCAGGCCAACCCTAGAGCGAGCCCCCAGCTCACACAGAAGTCACAGTCCAGCCGCGCAGCATGATCCAAGCACCAGCAGAGATGAGGAGGAGGAGCACTATTTACTGTTGCCTTATCGTTCTAGGACTGTTTCCAAAAACACATCGGGGTCAGGCCTAATGACATTATTGCACATGAACTGGACAAAGAAGTGTGGAGTGAACAGTCTCCGGTGGACCAGTGTTTTGAGTCTCAAACTAGAGTAGTTAAAAGAAGCGCATTATGGAACTTTTTATGCGAAAAAACCCCTTGATATAAGTATGGATTTGACCTTTAGTGACCCAATGGCTGTGTGAGTGGGTAGCATGGCGCCTTTACGTTCCATCACAGCCGGCTTCATGACGCTCTTGGATCAAACGGTTTCAGGGTTTCTGCTGAGTGTAAGCTAGGCTTTGCTCTGTACAAGATGTTGCTGTTTCCTGTTCTTGTTTATTCCTATGAAGAGTTCGCTGTGTCTTGTTGAAATAAATCATATTCCAACAGTACATGGGTGAAAACATGCAGCAGGAGACCTGTGTTTGTAAATGTAGATGTTTAAGCACTGAAGCTAAAGGCTAATGCTAATTTGATGCTAACAAAATGGTAAAATAACAACATTGGATACATTTTTATGAAACAGACGTTGCTTGAGATTTACTTAAGTTTTCTTCTCTGTTTTTAAATTTTATTTTACTTTTAATTGACATGTAAAAGTGTGGACAGGAAGTGGTCTTTACCCTACGCTGGCTAACAGGAAGTTAGCCATACACATTCCATGCTGAGAGCCTATTGATCCAGGAGCAGCCGTGATGGAAAGCACACTCGGTCAGTCAAAGGTCAAATGCGCGCAAGGGTCAAGGTTTTTTTTTTTTTTGCATAAATGTCCCACAATGCACCTTTAAGCCAGTGGTACGGTTTGGTTTGGGTTGACATGGCATCATTCGGTGACAAAGGCTTTTTAGATGAAGTAGAAGGAGGTTTTCAGCCTGTAAATATAGCATTTATTTTACCCTGGAGGCGTTTGTTGACTGAAAACATCAGTGTATCCTTCCTCAGTGCCTCTCCGCAGACTGCATTCGTAACTCGACTGATTAACGGTCCAGCTCCGCCCACGTCTCCCGGGCAACCAGCAAAAATCGTGTAATCACCGCGGCCCAAGAAACTAAAATAGTTGTCGGAAACGCACGAGAGCGGAAGAGAGAAAGAAACTGGCTGCATCATTTGTGGGTTTATACAGTGGCTCATCAGACAAGACCAGATAATGGCCGTGGAACTACTGTATTTCCTACTAAGACTACTAAACTACTTCCTATTAAGAAAAGTTGAAAACAAATGAGATCTTCTTCGGTTCTTGAATGGCAGTGACGTAGGGATAGCTCCATACAGCTCAGACCCACTCATCTCTCATTGGTATAATACGGTTGGCACGGCAACAATGGTGTAAATTTTCATATTCGTACGCCACTTCCTGAACTCAAGGCCCAATGAAAACATGACAAAAGATATAAAACCAAAGAAACGGAATAGAAAAACATGTGAAATCTTAAATATAACAGTGTTCAGTATGTTTTGGTGAAGACTGACTCTAATGCGTCGGACGCACTTTAAACATTTAATCCTGTGTTTCTGTATTTGAGCGATTCTCTTGATTCATATTTGCCAGGTCAATTTTAACAAACACACTCATGGTACCGGTGCCATGTTGATTGTTCTGAGATGTAAACACATATGGGGACAATGCAGCACTTTTATTGACTACTGGCCTCAGCATTTGCCAATATTTTGGTGAGATTGTCTAACTAAAGGAGAGGCATTGTTTACAAAGAGAGAGGCTTTGTTATTGGAAATCTGTTACCCAGCAATAATGCTACAGTGGGTAGGACTTTTTTTATAATCATTGTCTAAAATCTAAGGTAAACCATGTATCGCTTTCACTATTAACAAGTGTAATGATTTATTCACAAATGCAAACACATTTTACCTAGTGTGTCCCATTTGGTCATCTAAAACAGCTTTTTAAAAAAAAAAAAATCAAGATTTCTTGGTTCACTAAAGCTTTTTTCCATAAGAGCGGAACAGGAAAGGCCAACTGAGAGCAGTTCGTTTTGGGGGGAGGTATCTCCAGGTTAGGGTTTGGTTAGTGCTCGAGGGTCTGCTGACATTTTGGATAGATCTGAGTTGGTTTGTCTGAAAATATACCTAACCCTAACCTTAACAATATCCCTGTTCCTTAACTTATTTTATGCCATGACATCTCAAGACTGTCCCTCCCTTTGTGTTTCTCAGAGGTTAATGCTAAAGTGGCCTGGGCCACCTTGGGACTGGCCACCAGGGGGCATGTTAGAGCTACATTCGTACTGGTTAATGCAGATGAAGATCTACTTTTCACCAACTTTTTGTATTCATTTCACCTCTGCCACTGTATTACATTTTGACAACTCGTCGTGTGATAAAGTACTGGTACATGCTTGCTGTACCGGTACTAGATAGATGGTTTTTAATGTCAAAGTGAGTCTCCAACAAGTTATTATTGTTTCTGCTGTTAGGCTTGTGCATCTTTCTCTCCACGTATGTTTTTGATGAGGGACCAGCAGTGTAAAACGGTAAATAACCCCACCCCTTCACCCCTTGCTACCACAATTCCAACACCTGTTTTCGCGAACCAGTCCTACTCAGAGCTAATGCTGGCTTCCTGGTTGTGGTTTTTCTGCCTTTATAACTTCAACTTTACTGATGACCCTACAATTTTTCACATCAAAATCTCCAAATACAGTGCCAATTCAACCCAGACTGTACCGCTCCATATCAAACACGGCTTTCCTTTCTGCCGTGAACTATAGACCTCTTCTCTCATGTTATAACCTGTGTAAGTGGACTTCCGTACGCTCGGTTATGTGTAAGAATATAGCGTTATCGGTGTTTCTGTTGACAGTAGGTCGCTTTTTGACTTGTAACCCTTGCTTCCGTCGTCGTTCCCCGTGCCTTCACTCATGTATGCTCTTCCATATGAACCACAGTATTTTCGTAAGCAATTGCCTAGTCACGGTAAGAAGTATATTTGTGTAAGCTTGTGTAATTCCTTGGTCGAACAGAAGGGGGTGGGATTTTCTTATGAACAACTTTTATATTTTTGGAGTTATTAAGAGT
>OMNZ01094068.1:2215-14216 GCA_900303255.1 Lesueurigobius sanzi
ATCTACCATATTTTATGTGAAACAGGGGTCTTGTGTCGTGAGCTACTTTTATATAACAAAAACGGCATTGAGCGACTTAAACCTTGAATAAATATGTGCAACTATGTGACTTAGGAGGAATTTACCTATGACCCAGTGTTAATTTCGTCGACTAAAATATTTAGTGATAATTTTAGTCACAGTAATATCTTTGCTGACTAAAATGAGACTAAAACTAAATAAAAGTTAGTTCATGAGACTAAAACTACGACTAAAATCTCCAGATATTTTCGTCGACTAAAAAAAGACTAAATAAAAATGACAATAAGAGACAAAAATGATCCAAACTTCAGTGAGTTCAGTTTGAAAGAGCCTCATATCATTTAAATTCACCTCCAAAGGATCAGCTCTGTGTTTTGATCATGTGGGAGACACTTCATGAAGCAGAGAATATTATTAAATATGTTTGAAAACAATAATATAAATGTGAAGTTTAGTCAATATATCTCAAATTTAGTCAACTAAATTTTTGTTGACTAAAATTAGACTAAAACTAACACAATTTCTTTTAACTAAATCTTGACTAAAATCAAATTGCATTTCCGTCAAAAGACTAAGACTAAAACGAAATTAAAATTTGCTGCCAAAATGAACACTGCTGTGACCAAGAGAATAGATGGTTTGAGCGCGGAGTAAAAGAAGCCACATTTGTTAAAAAAGAGAATCCATCCATGAACCGCAATGGAGGTCTAATTTAGCACTGATCTACAACAACATCCTCAGACAGAAGCCACACCTATGCTACGCTAATGAGACTGAGCTATTGGCTATGACAGGGCCATAGAAAAGTGTACCCACTGTGGTTGAAGAGTAGGACTTTTCACTCTTCCTCCAAATAACTTCGTCAGCACTGAGCATAATTGACACACTGGTCGTTCTTTTATGAAGAAACCAGTAGGAGGGGTTAACCTTTAAGTCCCGCCTCCTCTTGGTTCTAGAGGTTGGAAAAAAGGGTAAGTCAATAGGAAGGTAACAAGCTGTAACTAGGTGTGAATAGACCAAGATGTTTTTCCAACCTCTAGAACCAAGAGAGGTGGGACTAAGAGGTTAACCCTCCTACTGGTTCTCCATAAAAGACCAACGAGTGTGTCGATTCTGCTCACTTGCTGACGAAGTTCTTTGGATGAAGAGCGAAACGTTCTGCACTTCAACCACAGAGTACAGATGAAGACTGGAGAATCTTTGCCGACAATGGACAACTCCTGTACCACTGAGAACTTACACAGACTGTAACCAAGATGTAATGTCAACACTATTTAACAAAATGTCTTGAGTTTCCTCTATATTCTTTACTATATTTATCAAAAGGGTTGACGAGCGCCTTCAAAAGAAAGAGTAGGAACATTTGACTGATCATTCACGTAGAAATCCTTCGAGGAGCCACTTAACTACTTAGAAAGGGCTGGCGAGTAACCCTGAGATAAAATATAAATACAGGTCTTTCTTACTTGAACTCCCCACAGACATTTTTAATTAAACAATTTGAACAGCTATATCTGCAGTGGGAAAGAAGCAAAGATGTAGGATTCATTTGTAAAACCACCAACTGGACTTTGTAAATGTATTACTCCAGATTAGACACAAGTCGAAACAACATGGAAAGTACTAGTAACACAGCACAACGGTTACGTGATCTTCGATGTGCTTGTTGTTCAATGGTGCCCTTTCATGCCCAAGCTAAACCCTTGTCTTTTTTTATCCCGCTTTAATCACCCATTCTGTTCAGACTTAGAAGAAAAACAGATTCCTTTCTCCAGCTAAATGTCAGCAAACAACCCTTTAGTTTGGGCGAGCGCCTGAGAAAATCCCCATCCACTAATGAGCCCAGGTACATCTGTTTGGAGTCGAGGCGAGTCGATGCAATTACCCAAGTCAGACTGCGTGAGCCTGTGTGATTCCAAGTCCCTAAAACAAAGCAGACTATTTGCTGTTTTGTTCTTTTTTTTCTGGTTGTTTATAGCCAGGTGCATAATGAATCCACCATAAACCCCGAACTGCGGGACTTGCATAAAACGTTGATAAATGACCAGAATGGCAAAGCAGCTAATAAAGTCATCAGCCACTGCATCTCCTTTTACTCAGGGCCTATTTCCATCTCATAATTAAAATTTTATGTTTGTGGCGGTGTCTCTGGGAGAGCATTTGCAGGCTGCTGGAGTGCAAAGGTATGCTCAGGGCAAGCAGTACGCCCTTCCCATTTAATCAGTGTTATAAAATCAAAGGGCCAGTTTGTCCACAGCTAATGCCAGGGCTAGAGAGAGGTGTTCCTTCCTTATTACTGGCATCGCGGGCTCCCTTAAACAGACTTACTGTGGGTCGCATGCTGTGTAGTAATGGACACACAGATGCCTTTTTATGAAATGAAATTGTGGCCCCTAATTTATCCCAACACCACTGAGGTAGCAGCGTCGAAGAAAGGAGGCCAGCTATAAGGCAATGTAGGACTTGTAATTCTTGTAGTAAAAATACCCGACTGGTTTGGTGGTTATCCCCCAAGTACACACCTACTTCCTTCAAAAAGTGCAAATGACATATTAGACACAGTTTTCACTAAAACATAGTCACCACAATTATATTCAGTATTGGGTAGCGTTACTTTTAAAAGTATCTCGTTAACTTAAGCTTGTTTCTCTTTTGAAAAAGTAACTTGTTACATTACTGTGCTACTTAACCTCTTAAACCCTATAGCCCCCAATAATGGCTCTGCGCTTTCAGATACAGTTACTGATGTACGTGTTTTACGCAGCAAAATATTCCAAAGTTGCATCTCATGTGGAATTATCCATTTCTGTTGTTATTTGCTACAACACAGGGAGGAAAAAGGCCTTTTAGCGGGAACATGTGTGTGTGGTTTTTTTTCAAGCGGAAATCAGAACAACCCATTGCAACCTTATTTTATTGTCAAGCTCCATAATGTATTATTATTTCACTTCTGCGTAATCCCTAAGCTCTACCAAATGTTTGGACACCAAGATTAGCCATGTAAATAAATGATTTTTGAAGAAAAAGGCCTTGGGCTTTAGAGGTTAATTATGAAAGTAACTCATCTGTTACCAATGATAAACATCTACTGTATATAAAGCCTTTATTTGGCATAATGTTTTCCGACTTTGAAAGCTCTATTTCCCAAACCGAGCCGCTGTAGAAGCTAAACCAGCTAACAACTGCTTGGTATCAGTAAGTGCAGAAATAATAGTGATAAATTAGCTTCTCTGCACAAAATAAAGCTAAAATCCTTAACCCTTTAAACCCCAGCGTGCCAAATTTGGGTCCTGTAGGGTATCAGAGGTTAACCCCTTAAACCCCAGCGTGCCAAATTTGGGTCCTGTAGGGTATAAGAGGTTAAAGCTGTTTTGGATGACAGTCCATTCAGTTGCAAATGAATCAAAGTGGACACTTCCAACAAAAGTAAGCACCATCTCGAAGGCCGAATGAAACTCCTGGGAGGAAGGCTGAATTTGAGCACCCCCTGGGTTAGATAATTAGATAATTCTGGGTCTTTATTTGCACAGGACTCGGTGAAGTGGAGGCAGGGATCTCTAAACCTTTCAGAAAAATCTGTCAGTTGCCCCAAAAATGATCAACATTGCCGACTTTACGTTTCTTTAGAGCGGACCTGAGTTTTCATGTTTTCAAATCACAATTGGATCGTCAAATTTTTCGTATTTGATGGTGCTTTTGTCAACTATTTTCTGCGCCTTGTGTGTCCAATTTGGGTCCTTTGGGGTATAAGAGGTTAAATAGCACTTAAATAGCAATGAAATAGCCGATGCTAGCGTCAGAGCTAAAGATAAACACATTAGTTTTTTATTAGAAAAGCTGCACTATTTTGAGAAACAAAATGCAGCTGGCCTCGCTCCGCTCTCTGTTGCTCAGACTCAGGCTCCCGCTGCACCGCTCTCGCACCATGAGCAGGAAGTGCCGATGCCGCGAGGAGACGACCGAAACTAAGGGGTTACTTTGTTGAAAAAGTAACTAGTACTAGATTACTTGAGCACGCAAAAGTAGCGCGTTATGTTACCGTTACTCTACAAAACTAGGACTCTAACGTGCTACTAGGTAACGCTTTACAACACTGCACTGATTGTATTTAAGATTTTGCCCAAAAATTTAACCTAGTTCTCCCTGATTTCACATTTTTTGCTGTTTATTTTCACTTCCTTATTGGACATGGGAACAGGAAGAGACATACAGTACATAGAGGTAAACTATATATAACTGTCGCAGTGCCAACCATATTATACCAATGAGAAATAAGTGAGGCTGGAACTCTACCTCCATCTCATAGGTTTACACTTGACCCTGCTCCCTTTTGCACATGTGGTGTTATGGCATTTTACATATTATTAATATGATTATTACTGAACTGTACGGTGCAGTCAATACACAGTCTGACTCCACAGGACAGACTACACCAGCCACGGTCCTCTTCCTGACACCCCATGGTGCTCCCAGCCAGTTGGCCAATCTGATTTACCTGGGTGTCGATGTCTTTGTTACGGTATTGGGTCTCGGCGTCCCTTTTGTCTCTGTGCAAATGTATATGACCTCACCTGTGATGACTTTAAATACCATGGGTCTCTTTCTGCGAGTCAGAGTTTCACTGAACAGCACTGTGCGCGGTGCTGTCTGTGGAGCCCTCCGGATGCATTCGTATTGAGAATAAACTGATACACTTGGATAATAGACAACACCTTTTAACTTTCCTTATTTATGTAGAATATTTCCACCACAGTGGCAATTTCTTTCTCTCTTTTTTGTATGCTGTGTCTGATTTCAAAAGTTCCTGCTGTTTCAATATACAGTAAATGAAATGAAAAAAGAAAAACCCTGTCATATGATGCACTTTAAACATTCACTAACGGGCTAAACCTCCAGCTCAGTCCAACTAACCACACATATCAAGATCTGGGAAACAACGCACGGACAATACACTGCAATTACCCACCACCGCGGTGCTTTTTCATCCAGACGACGAATTCAATGGGGGATAATAACGTGTATGCAAATCCCACACAAGTTATTTATCATACTAATTTCAAAAACTAATGAAATACCAGTGTTAGTTCAACGCAGACGATGAAATTATACATACATTTCCCCCTCATCATTAAAGATTTGCACTAATCTGCTGTGGGCGGAGGAAGTGTTTACTACAGTCTCTAATTAAATATTCATACTAGTGCTTACGAAGTGCTTAACCATCATCTATTTATTCAGTGTGACGCTTTGAACTGCAGTTGAACTATATATAAAAAGCAGTGGTGTAGAAATCACCAGAACAACAGTACTAATTATTGTAAACAAGGGGGATGCAAAGGATTGAAGTTACTCTGCGTGTCATTTCAGCCAATGAGTAGAATAAAATACCAAGGCACTCTCTGTTAAAGTCACAATACCATGAAAGAATAAAGGCCTTTTAAACTTTACCAGAGAGTGCTTTGGATTTCCTGTTGTGATATTTTTCTATTGTTGGAAATAATACCGGCTCACTAGACTTATTATGGCTAAGACCAGACTTAGGAGAGTGATGTAACTTTACTGAGAGCGGGGAAGTCTCCAACCCCATGGAGATGTTGAATAAAAGCATCCAAATATGGGATTTAAAGAGGGACTAAACGGGCGTGCCAGAGCCTTACTCCACCCACACCAAAAATTTGAAATCTGCCGTGAAAGAGGCGTGTTCGCTAATCCAACTCCAACTGGCCATCCGTTCTTTGATCACCCGCTGCAAAAATAGCATTTTCTGTGCCTAGCTGATCATTAGGAGCATGTTTTGTGTTGCTGGCAACAGTATAATCCGAAAAGACACACAGAGCACCTCAGGCGAGACACGGCAGGTGAAACCATTGATTTTTCTATGTAGTTTGGTCCCTAAACATCGTAGCTACCATGTTCCAGTAGAAAAATGATCAAACTTAACCTTTATGATGGTTATTTTATGAAGTTTTGCCGAGCCGCGCACCAGGAAATGACTCCAGCAGCGCCTTTATAGTTCGCCCATCCAGGCATAAATATTGATATATTGGGTATCCAGGTGGAGTGCGTAAAGTCCACAACAAGACGGTGTATGTCATATATGATAATAATCTCTCTGGGACAAGCCAGTGAAGAAAATACACAGACAACAACTCACTCACCGAGTCCTTCTCTTTAGTAGCACCAACAGACTACAATGTTACAATGTTATACTTAACAATATTCTGAAGATTTGTTCGGAGGTGTACTTTTACGATGTACTTAACGATGCTGATTTATTGAGTTTTGAATGAAAATTTGAAGTTTTATATAGTTATTCACTAATAATTATTAAAAAACTAAGCAAGATATCCAGAATCCAGTCTGAACAAATCTTTGCACTGGCTTTATCTATTATTTAGATTTCGTTGTTGAAAATATAGGCAATTTTTTACACATAAAATATCTTGTTTTTATATGAAAACATAAGATGACAGAAAACTCATAGTTATGTCAATAATATACAGCAAAAGTTGATGAATGAATATCCCTCAGATAAAAACGTCTCTCTATTCACCTGTAGTGTCTCAACTCAAAAGCAGAAAGGAACAAAAAAACGTAGGCAAAACAACACCACGCCTTTCAGATCTTAAAACTACATTGACCCGGTTTGCTCTCCGGTCAGTGACGTCTGTTCTATATACAGCATTAGCCAGTGGACCCTGTGCCCATCTGCCCTCTGTGTGATGACCCCTGGAGAACTGTCTGTCAGAGCCACAAACACCGCCTCGTACACGCTTCCGCCTGCAGACCAAGAGTCCTCTCCCCCAGCGACTGCCGTGACAGCTGGAGCCGGGCGCTGCCTCCAAACCAGTGATTAGGCGTTTTAAAGCATAAATGATTTCTCTGTTGGTTCCTGGACTTTGCATACTCCGCGAAGATTTGCATAGGCGATTACAATAACGTCCATTTGGTGGTTCGTAATGGTTTTCGGTGGCGACACACGGGAACTGCCGGATGAACGAGTGTGATAAGGCCAAGTCAATGCAACTTTAATACATTCAAGAATGTTTCGGTGCCAGTGTTTTCACAGTGCACAAGAACGGCATACATAATTCTCCCACATTTTACTTAAATTTTTTTTTGCGGGATACGTTTTTGTATTCTGTTAGTGTTGAACTCGCTTTGAACTTCTGCAATGTTGTTTTCACAGCCACAGTGCTAAAAATCCTTTCAATGGTGCCAGAGCAAACATGTTTTTTTCTTTTGATAATTGAAAAGGAAAAAAAAATCTCAAGACCTTGCTGGGAATGATTCAAAAGTAATGACGGTGCTGTATGGCTGGACTGGAATGTGCGCTAACGGCTTGTGGCACAGACAAAGGGAAAGAAATGTTACTGATACAAAACGGTGGCTTTGTGACTCCGGAAAACTGACGTGAACAAACGATTGGCACGAATGTACGGTTCTGTTGTGTAAAAGGTCTTTGGGGTTCCTCGCATAATCCGTGAAAATCTGTGAAAATAAACAAGAGTGAGTGCCAAAAGAGAAATATTGGAGCTGATTTCAGACAGAATGGATACAGAGGGAGGAAGATGTGCTATACATGTAATCATTAATTTACCACAATCATGTTGTTTCTACCATTTAGTAAATATGCTGTTAAAGGAGACTTATCATGCAAAATTGGCTTTTTGAGCTTTTAACCATGTTCTAACGTTGTTCCCTCATCAAACACATACTGTACATGTAGTAGTATATACAGGTAACTTTGAATTCATCCTATTTGCTTTGGTCGTCTCATGTTAACGTCTTCAGCGACTGTTCAGCAGTGCTTTTGTTTTGTACTTCCTGGGTACAACTGTGTAATTGTTTAAACCCCCAAACTGTCCTCCACATTTTTAAAGTCAATAATCCAATACTTGGTTGGTTCTGAGCCTTTCTGTCTCATAGCGTGGACCCAGCAACTCCATCGCGCTGCTAGCCACATTGCTAAGTCAAAGAGAAAGTTTATTTTTACCACATGATTCGTACCGTTGGGTGCAGGAGGCGATCCAGGCCAAATTCTCATCAGCCCTTGCGCTAGTATTTAAGAACACTGTGTAATCCTCACATTATCAATCAATCAATCAATCTTTGCTTATAGAGCGCTTTTCATACAAGAATTCACAACACGGCACAACTCCCCTTCCCCATTCAACCCCCCCACCCCGACTCCCGACTACCACGCGTGCCCACGCATACCAAGAATCATTCCCCCTCGCCCGCCCGCCCAAACAGGCCCTCAGGCAACCAGCGACCCACTAGGCCATGTCCCAATGGGAACGAAAAAGGAACAAACTGAAGCGTAATATGTAGCTCCAGAGTAGACTCTTATCGTGTAGTCCTGTTTGAACATCGTGTAATCCTCACATTATGTACATTTATAAAACATAAAATATCAATGTGCAGACGCAGAATCACCAGCAGAGAGTGCACTTCTTATTACCCATGTGCTGGTGACCAGAGCTGAAAAATAAAAATGAAATTGGAAAACGGACTAATCAGTGTAAGGAAGAGAGTTTGACCACGGATAGAATCAAAGAAACATCATGGGAATACTGTGTGACCCTGAGCTGCCATCTTGAAAAATGCAAATTGAAACATGCAAAATAAACAGATCAACACCCGATAACAAGACAGAAGACACCACTCATACTATAATTGGAGTAACGATGATTGATATTTAAAATACACTGAAATATTGGAACTTTACTGAAAAGGGAGAAGTTGCCATGGTGAAGGATATACGCATGTCTGGATAATGCTGTGGCAGATTTATGTTGCGGGGGAAGTAAATGAGAGGCAGATGGGATATGAGCTGAAGCACCTGAGATCATTATCGACAGACTGTGATCCACTCACTGTGGATACTAACAATAAACACTACCTGCTTTATTAGAATGGAGACTGCAGCTGTTCTACCTACGGTATTATTGCATAGGGCTACTTCATTTGTAGGCTGAGAAGATACCGATCCTCACTTCCTTCTTTTGAAGTTTTCTAACAGTGAGATTAATTTTAAATGTCAAAGTAAAAAAAAATACCGGCACCCATTGCAATGTTTATTTTATGATGTTCTGTCGAGTCATGCGCCAAACTTTATCAGGAAATAACAATCCACATGAATCCAAATATGAACATGTTTTGTACCCACATGACACAAGTGATCTCCTCTACAAGACCAAAACACTGGCATTTCCTTTGTAGAAGACTTGTCAGAACAGTTACCAAAGGGATAAGTGGCTTGTGGCGGCCAAGTGTTCATAGCAGTGTCACTTTTTGATCCTTCAGAGTCGGCTCTTGCCATCATGGTGAACAGAATGGTGGGATTGTTGACTCATTAACCTGAACCTGAGCTGGGATTAGACCATTGTGAGAGAGGATAGTTTTACCCTACTGATGATGTAGGACACATTTCTAGGTTGGTGTTTCCCAACCTAGAAATTTCATTTGATCAGCGTGTAGTGGTCAGGTAGAACAATTACACGCCCTACTACTAAAAAAACAAAGTAGCCCACAGTCAAGCTGCCAATGAGACTCTTGGGTTGGGTTGGGTCTTTCCTCCATTCCTGCAAGAATTTCAGTGTTTTGTTCAACTAAGCAGACACAGATGTCACACTAAATCAATACATTTTGACTATATGTACATTATATTTAAATAAATATACTTCACATTTTTGTTTAGTGGGGTGCCTTGTGATTTTTCTTTTGTAAAAAGGGTGCCTTGGCTCAAAAACAACAACACTAATGCAGGACATATACTCATGTTAAAGTGGCCAAACAAGATTACAGTATATTTTACAGTATATTTAGGCAACTTACTTTTTGTTGAAACAGGCAGAGGACAGGAGCAGACTGAGACTGCACAGACGTTGTGACCAGAGGTTACATTAATTGAAAATTCTCTGTCAATGACATAATATTTTGAGTTCTGACAGAACATTTTGAAGGCTGTCCTTCATTTTGAAGGATTGAAAATCAAGCCATCATCATCCTTTTAACACAATGCTTCCAAATACAGTACATGTTCCATTATCCTGCTCACAAATTACATTTAGAGTTGCATCCATTTATCCTGTAATAATACTAGGTATATAATGAGAGATTAATTAATGAAGGATAAAAATAGCTCACATTTTTACAACCCTGTCCTTCAAAATGAGAAAAATGATCCATAGTGAAACCACTGGTTGAATCTTAACTCCAAAAAGAAACGTTTTGACGTGATATCAGGGTAAATACAAATAAAGGAGAGTAACAGGGCTGTAACTATAAAGAGGGGTAACTGGGCATTTGCTGAGAGGGCCCAATTTGAGGGGGGGCCCACAAAAAAAACTGAGGGACCCCCAGACTTCCCCAGGTCAAAAGTACAATTAAGTTGCACTTTTGACAATATGTCTTCAGTCAGTGCTTTAAAAGAGAAATCAAATCAAAATCACAGCTTTTTTTTTAAATTCAAGTTTCCATTTTCTTTTTTTTTTATATATATATAAAAATCAGATTTTTTTTTCAGCCAAATTGCCCAACATATACACATGCATACTCAAATGTTACAAAACTTTAAAATCTCTTTTCTCAAAATGACTCAAAATGTCTCAACCCTCTTGCAATCAAATCTCCACAGACACCAAACTTTTCAGTCTTTTTTTCAGAGGGATATTTCAATATTGTATTCCTAGCATGTTTTATTGAGTTTTGAACCCACAAAAACAAGTCAAAATTAGAATTTGTACAGATTTATTCAGCAAGAATAAAACATTCCCTCAGAAAATAAAACCATGAATTTAAACATGATGCCTCTATCCATTTTGTTTTGTACAGTCACCTACAGCAAAAGTCTCAAATTGATATCTTAACATTATTATTTTGCCTATTCCCCTGCAGAGTCAATACTACCGTGAATGTATAGGAAATCAAAACGGTAGCTGGAGGCACGCCACGTTTAAAAGGAGAGCAGCCAAACATCATTATTACAGGCATGTACATGTCAACAAAATCCTGCCCCGAGCAATATGTATGAAGGATATGGATGGATTGAATGTAAATTTCGTCGATTTGCTCTCAGGCCGAGTGTCCGTTCTGTTGTTTGTTAGTCTGCAAACGCTGGACCGGACACAAACTGCAAATTACCCACGGAGCTCTGATAAATCCTAAAGATAGGGCCCCATCACCACAAGCATAACAATGACAAACCAGGCGCGCTCTATATGGATGCAAGCTATTGACTCAACCTTGAAGAGCCTCATCTGTTCTCTGTAAATAAGCAAAATGAGCGACCATGAATCTGAGCGTGTCCCGCTGAATGACTAAACAGCTTGCATTTTTAAATAAATAGAACCCCCGAGGAAGTCTGTTTTATTTTTGTGTTCGTGTACCCAAATGAATAGGAAGATATTATCTCAAACAAAGACCCAAACAAAGCACGGTTGTAAAAGCTGGCAGCAACAGTAACACGGCGATGTACTTAGGGATGCGCTTAATCCGAGCGGAGATTTATGCATCTTTTTTTATGAGCTGTTAAACACGATTTATGGCTGCTGCTGTGTTTGAGCCTGTCTTAATGTTTGGCTAATTAGAAGTGTGTTTGGAGGATGGCAGGTGGATGAAGAAGACAATGTAGCGAACATGACTTTATGGTATTATTAAGATTATGCTGCAGCACGGAACACAGCGGACTTCTTCGGTTAAATGGTTCTGACTAAGTACGAGACCAAACAAGTTGATTTGGGAAGATTTGTAACAGACGCCAGCGATCGAACGTGTCGGCACAGGACGGCAGTGGTGGTGAGTAGCAGAGTAAATTTACTAGTAGTATGTACTGCACTTAACCTCTTAAGCCCGAGGGTCCCCATTTTTGGGGACATGCCACTTTTAGAGACAATCCTTGTTTATTTTAGTTTAAAAAATGTGTTCACAAAAAAAAGTGCATTTTTTTGGGGGGGGGGCTGTATTTTATGACAAT
>OMNZ01094092.1:0-14083 GCA_900303255.1 Lesueurigobius sanzi
TAGTTTATACTCTACAAACATGTCCTGATATACAGTGAGTCCCACAAGTATTGGCACACCCTGCAATTTTGCAAGTTAGTTAATTTTGCACTTAGAAATTAGGGAGAGGTCTGAAATGTTCATCATAGATGCATTTCCACTGTTGGAGACATAATCTAAAATCACATTGTATGATTTTTTTAATGATTTATTTGTATGTTACTGGGGTTCATAAGTATTTGCACACATAAGAAAATCAATGTTAATATTTGGTACAGAAGCCTTTGTTTGCAATTCCAGAGGTCAAATGTTTCCTGTAGTTCTTCACCAGGTTTGCACATACTGCAGCAGGGATTTTGGCCCATTCCTCCACACAGATCTGTCAGGTTTCGGGGCAGTCGCTGAGCAACACGGAGTTTCAGCTCCCCCCAAAGATTTTCTATTGGATTTAGGTCTGGAGACTGGCTAGGCCACTCCAGAACCTTGATATGCTTCTTATGGAGCCACTCCTTGGTCTTCCTGGCTGTGTGCTTCGGGTCATTACACATGCGATTAGTATTAGTATCAGATCGTTTTCCTCTTTGTTAATACTCTGAACAAAGGCTTGAATTTGACGCCTAAGTACATTTGCTACAGTATGTATGCTTCAAAATAAAGCTTTTCAGAGTGCTCATTTTTGGGAAAACAAGGGAGCCCCACACCTAATTAGCTGCCTCCTACCATGAACCAACATTAACATAATCAGTGTGTGTATACAGTACGCCATAGCTTTGGGGTAATCCAATCCTAAACTGGCTTTGGGATGGGTGCAAACTGTACACCAAGGGAGTCATTCGTCAAGTGTATTCACATCTGCAAAACTAATAGCACATGCAAAACTATTTTCCTAATTGCACTTGCAGCCATCTTGATAGATTACCCTCTTGCTTATCATCTTTTGGGGCTCGAAAATCAGTGGGAGACGAATGAACAATATTAACTCCGTAGATGGATCCATGCATAGTCAAGTACAAATGTCTTCATCTTCTGAGCTTAAAGAGTTCCCTCTCATGGCTTTGTCTTCTGCGCTCGGGCTTCGCGCTGCTGTAATGATCATGTAGGAGGACGCCGGCGCTCCTCTTCTATATGTCTATGCTCTGTGTGAAAGTTAAATCCACTGGAGAAGTGGGCGACAGGAGAGGCGGCTCCCCTGCAGCCTGTCACAATGCGTTGTTTATGGAAATGCAGTGTTTTCTTCTTCTTCTCCTTCTGGTGGTGGTTCTTCTTGGCTTGTGGTGTATGCATAAGGCCGCGTTCTCTCCCCAAATATTTCCGACTGAACAAAAACTAGGCCAAAGAAACCCGGGGCATGTCTTCCCAGATAACACGGACTGCGTAATGCGAACTGGAGGATGACACCGACACTGTGATGCAAAAGTTTGAAGTGTCTTTCTGTGCCTCATGGTTTGTTTGCATTTGTGAACAGAGGGAAGTGACTGGGGGAAGCCTGAAAAGGGACTCTCTCCAAGATGTCCTAGAGCAGCTCCACCGATGTAAGAGAGATTTGCAGCAAGCACATGATGAGTAAGTATTTTGTCTAGCGGAAAATGTTGGGGTTTCTAAAGGATGCTATTTTTGAATTTATAGGATAGGGCTCAACAAAGAAATATGAATACCTTACCATGCCCTCTTTATGGCTTCTATTGTCTGGTTGAATGAGTCCCTTCAATGTCTTTATTAATATTATTGTATCATGTTATCTTGATATCATAAGTGACATTATAGCACTTTGCACAAGACAAATTTCCCCTCAGAGTCTCTGTATATGCCTCTTTCCATCTACACAACATCAACAGACTCTGTGGCGCTGCACTTGGTTCTTTCTTTGGCAACGATATGCAATTATCATGTGAAGATGGATGATATTGTTCTCTGCACATTGGATAATTTAACCTGCCGCTGACTCCATGTGTTTTTGTTGGATTTAACACTGGACGCTGTTTCTACAGTCTTTAGCGCTGATGAGTGCGCTCCAGCGCTCCTTTCATACAAGTACACACTGCGGCTCATGAGATGTGCCAGCGGTTTACCGTGGGTCCTAACCAGTGTTGGGAGTAACTCGTTACAGAAATATATTTCTTTTTTCAGTAACTGGGGAATATAATATATTACTTCAACAAAATACAGTAATATATTAGTCATTACAATTGAAGTAACTCAAGTTACTTCAAGTGCAACTCCCCCCAAATAAGATGCAGCACCAGATCAAGTTGGACACTGGTGTAGAAGTGACTTGAAGCTAATTTCGTCAAAAAAAAACAAGAGTGAATGGAGATGACTGAGGAAAAGGAAATCTTTGATTACACGTTAACTCAGTAATATGTAATACAAACATATTACATTTTTAAAGCTGTAACTAGTAATATAGAATATATTACAATTTTTATGTATCTTGCCCAAAACTGGTCCTAAAACTCTTATGCTGAACCTACTGTGACCTTTTACAAACACGGTGATTGTAAAACTGGTTAATCTGGCCATCCCTGTACTAGAAATGCACCCCTCCAGCTTTTTTGAATAAGATACTGATACTGATGCTTGGGGTTTTAGTATCTACTGATACCATGCAAATGTGTAGCTAGGTTTGTAGATGACCTAGTATGTGTTGGTTATGTAAATAAAGAGTGAAAAAGTGACTGGTTTTTACAATAATATAGACGACTCCAACATAAAGTCTTCTGGTCATTAATGCATTATGTTATATCAGTAATCCTGTAATTGTATTGCAAAAACTAAAATACAAACACGGAGACCTTATAGTGGCCAATATTGGCCTATTTCACTACTTTAGGTGTGACTCAGTCATAGCTTCTGTCCCAGCCTGGATCGGTTGAAGCTGAATTCTCCAGGTTAAGAGCTTTCTGCTCTGATACGTTTTTTTATTTTCATTTTCATATGTATCACATCCTGTTCAGTTCCCATTGTTTGGTTGGATATTTTTTCTCTTGCTACCTAGAGTTCATTTTATTTAATTTAGTGTACATAAGATACACATACAGTTTATTGAGAGATGCTAAGTAGAGCTGCAACTAAGGATTATTTTGGTAATCGATTGATTTCTTACGGTTAATCGATGAATCGTTTGCCGGCAAAAGGTGCATGGATTTCTTTTTTTTACTTTTTGCCACGAAGCTAAAGTGACACAGTTTGAGGACGCCTTGTTTGAGTAAACTTAAAGGTCATGTCTGTAGGATGCTCCTCTAGTCCTTTTTCTGCTCTGATTAGATTATGGTCTGGGATTTATCTCATATTTGGAACAATCAGAGCTAAAATATTTGCAAAAACATTTTTTTTTTTTTTTCACAAAAAATACAACATTTTGATGTATTGTGATCTTATTTTACGAGCTGTTGTAGCAAGTACATTTCTCCATTGTGAGATCAATAAAGTATTATGTTATCTTTCAAATTTCCATATTCACTTCTTCGATTAAATTGGTGAAAGTATCGGTTCAGTTTTGGATTTTTGGAATGGATACCCATATTTTTTCCAGTATCAGCTCGAATATCCGATACCAGTACTGCCTTATATTATACACAATTACCTCTCTGATCTCTCCCACATCCCCCACTCGCCTCGACCTCGTGGGGCCTTTCACCGCTCTGATCCCCCCCTGACCTCCGCAATATAATATAATCTAATCACCAAATAATCACTAATCTGGAACTAACGTGGACCTCTACCAAACTAGAAATGTTCCAGGTCTAAATCAGGAGTCAGGAGGTCTGGATCTATACATCTAAACTATCTCTAACCAAGACTTGACTGTTTTCAAATTCGATCCACTGCTGTTTGCATCTTGTGAAGCTATTTCTCAGTTTTTCCGAAGACTGATTGATTGCACCTTTCACATAACCATAATAATCATTCTAATGTATTGGAAAAGACTGCCCTTGGCTTTCTAATGGACCAAGAAATGCATTGACAGCCGACCTCCGTACAGGCACTACAGTAGACATGCTCTTTAGTGCTTTGTAGCTTTTACAGACGTCAGGAAGCTGTATACAGACATTATTATAACACCTATTTAACACTCTAACACATTACTGTTCGTTGACCTTTCTATAAGACCAATGACTAGGAGTGCGTTTGACAGGAAGAGCGGACTGTATCTATTATTTTTGGACTAACTAACCTTTTCTTGTCTGATTGTGCTAAATGCTGATACGTGTTGGATAATGTGGAAAGTCAGCCTCCTCTTCACGCCACGCAAAAGTAATCGCGCTGACCGCTCTCTTTGCCAAGCAGCCAGATGTCAAACCGGTTCTGAAACAGGGCGAGCTTGTGCAATGATTTATTTGTATGAATTCCAGTGTGGTTTTACAACAGCCTTTGTTTATTTTGTTGGAATGACTAATCGTTTGTATAACATGAGCACTCTCTCTTATTTTCAGGGTTTTTTTTTGTAAAAGTTGTTTATACATGTTTTGTTTTGGATCTCTCCTATTTCTACAATCACAGCATCTGTCCCCAACCAAGTCCTCATTAGTGCTAGTGCAGGCCTCTAGTAATTAAAGCTCAGTGGCTGAAATCTGGTGGTTCTTGGCTTTCAAATGAGGAATGGCATAGTGAAAGTTGTGCTTGTCATAATGAATAAGTGCCCATGGGTCTGGTCCCTTCTCCCTCAGGCTGACAGAGGAGAGGATGTCCCGTGAAGCAGCAGAGTCTCGGCTGCGTCTTCAGGAGGACCAGCTGGCGGGACTTCAGGAGGAACTGAGGAGGATCTCTGAACTCGCCCCGACCTCTGAATCCACACACACGGTACTGCCCCGGGACATCAAATACAAATAGATTGTTTTTCATACCAGCACCGGCGATGTTCTTATGTTTTATTTTGTCTGGTATTCACAGGATGTGGTAGTTCTTCAGGCAGAGCTGGCCGAATGCACGATGCTCCGTCAGCGCCAGGAGGAGACGCTCAGACAGAGGGAGCGTGAGCTGACTGCCCTGAAGGGGGCGCTAAAGGAGGAGGTGGAGTGCCACGATCGTGAGATGGAGACTCTGAGAGAGCAGTACAGTGTGGACATGGACAACCTGCGGAGAACCATGGAGCAAGTCACACAGGTGCGATAGATACTCAGCTTAAAATAATATAATATCGGGCTTCTGTTTAATTTTGTTTACCAATTTTACAATGGAAAATGTAGGGACTTATAATATAAACACTTGAAGCATATTCAACTTGAATTTTCTCAAGACTTCTACAGTTAAATTGGTTGAGATTCAGTTCAGTTATTAAACTGAATAATAATCTAGTGAGGTTCTTGAATTATAATCCCTTTGCAAAAGAAGCATGTTTGGAAATGCACTGTGGATTACACAGTCACCAACACAGCATTGTGGTCAATGTAGAGCATTAAATTAGCATTAATATCTAGCTTTACTTTACTTTATTGTTCATCTTTTCATGTTCATTTTGCAAATTACGTGTCTTCATACACATATTTTTTGAACAAAACGAACAGAGAGAAGATGAATCTAGTATATTCTGTACCTTATAACAAAATGTATTAATTCAACCCCAGATCACCACAACCCAAGTCGCCAAATAAAACCAAAGAATAAACAGTAAAGCATTTGTTTTGCATTTCTGCAGTTATAACCATTTGTCTTAAACTTCCAAACTAAAACTACCATATACAGTATACATAACCACTTTTACAACATTTGAGTTATTCATTTAAGCAGTTGCATATTTTTACTCCATGAACAGAGGAACACTTCTGTTTCAAACCATTAATACAAATAAAAACAAAGAGCAAAAACTAAATGTATTGTACATAATATCTATACAACCTACAGTATGTATACAGTTGTGCTCAAAAGTTTACATACCCTTTTAGTCTTTTGGCCATTTTTCATAGGATATGAATGATAACATAAAAGTATTTTTTTAGTGTTTACTCAAATGTCCCTGATCTAACGTTTACATGACCGTCAACAACTGCCAGGAAAATTGTTCAGGAGCAAAGAAAACTCACTTCAGCTGAAATACAGGACTCTCTGTTTCAAGATGCACACTATGTAAACTTTTGACCAGGGACATTTGGCTAGTGCAGTTAGTGAAGTAAAGGTGTATGTGTTATTATTCGTATTCTATGAAAAGCATAAGTATATAAACTTATGAGCACCACTGTACACAGTTGCAGGGGAGCAGAGTTCCTTTTCTGTATATCAACTCTTAATTAAATATCGTAGGCAAAAATTCTTCAATCTTCATCTGTACTCTGTAGTTGAAGTGTAGGACGTTTCGATCTTACTCCAAAGATCGTCATCAGCTACTGAAGGCCTGGACTATTTAATCTTAATTAAATAGTCACTCTAGTCTAATTGAAACAATCTGTGAGGCTAATCCGATGTGAGCTATAAGGAGCTTTTGTAAAAATCTGGATTTATCCAAAGAATTAGCTTCAGTGAGTCAGGCCAATGTTTATATTGAATGTACAATGTTAAAAGCAAGAGAAGAGAGCATATTATTTTGACTGATATGAAACTTGTAGCTGGTAACAAACTAAATGTATTTCTATTGACTTTATTACCCAATGTTCAGGTTATGCACAGTCTCCTCTAGAAAGGCATTCCCGTTATTTCTACAATAACTAAATGCACTAAAAGCACTTCTACTCATACATTATTTACTGGGCAAACAGGATATTTTGTGTTTTGTGATAACTGCACTACTAATCCTCGCTCACCAGTGCCCTCCTCAGAGGATTTAGCAAAGCGTTAGGGCTTCACCTGACAGTATGAAACGCCTGTAGTGAGTGTGTGCAGTGAATATTTCAGTGTGATAACGTGTGTCCTTTGAAGTCGCATCCGCCAATTATCCGTCCTGGCTTTGTCTCGTCACTCTGGTTTCAATGTGTCAGCATACTAAGTGGCAGGTTTTGACACGAGGCTTCATGAGGTCACATAAACTCTGCGCAGACAGGAAAGAGGCCTGGCGTGAAAGTTTTCCATTTTGGCAGATGGCTATTTTTAGAGAGAGATGATTTTCACAGTTCTGACTGAGTGGATGTTAAGGCTTTGTCTAAAGAAGGTGTGATGGATAAAGACTTGTGCAGTGTGCAAGACAGTGAAGAACAGGGGGAGACATTCAGAAGTCAAACTCAGAAAGTTAAAGCTTGTGTAATGCATTGGTGACCTTATCCCCTCGGCCCGTGGTGAAATATTAATTTCAACTTGCAATAAAAGTATTGGGAATTATGAAGTATAATAATAATACAGTGTTTCAAACATTGATAAATTGTTGTCTGGACCTGACCCACGAGTTGAGAAGCACTGTTCTCTGCAGTTCCACACTGTTTTGTTTTTGTTTGTTTTTTTAACCACAATTCTTATGGAACAAGTAGCCTGGCAAACCAGCCTGACTCCATGTATGAGATACCTTGGAAGACGGTCCGGGATTACGGCGTTGACTGGTTTCCAAATTCGGGACTCGAGGACAAACCCATCGTAAACCAATCAGAGAAACACGGATGTAACGTAAACAGCAGCAGGAAGAGTGGCGAAAATGTCCCTTTTTACCTTCAGAGCAGCCAGTTTGAAGGACAAGTTCAGCTCATACAAAACACCCATCCGTCCATAGGAGTGGATCCCTTTCCCAATGTGGTTCTCCTCGAGGTTTCTCCGTTTTGTCCCACGTGGTTTTCCTGCGTTTTTCCTTGCCGCGGGGGAGGGTCTAAGGATGTGGGAAAATCCAGGCTGAAATTTCATTGTTTGGTGTTTGATATTAACTTGTTTTGTGTTTGTACCAACCTCTGAGATGATTGATTGATGGAAAACAGAAGATAAGGCAGTGCTAAAACATCGCTCCGTTGCGGCCGCCATCTTGAGTAGTTTGTAGACGCTGGAAATGACTCGCCGCTAACTCCCGCCTCCCGTGCTGTGATTGGTCTGGTCCAATTCTCACCACCAGAGATTGAGCAGCCAACGGCGCATTCCCATCCCGTCTTCCAAAATAATTACAGTATCTCATACATGGAGTCAGGCTGGAACTGGGTCAGGATAACCAAGACTAAACCAGGACTCAACCATGTCCAAAGTCTAATTGTAAGTCTAGCCGCGGCCCTCATGGCTCTCCTTCTATCAGTCCATGGCTCGGCCTTGAGGGGAGTGTATGTTGTGGGGAAGTAGCGAGTGTAGCTAAATTTCAATACATTTTTACTCTTAAATAAAGAAATCATCAGCAACCATCTTATTATTTCACGTAATTTATGATTTATTTACTTAATTCTATCTAATTTTGAGATTGTGATGAGATTTATTAATTTAAGAATAAAAACCTGTCCTCTGTGATTTTACGATAGTGTAGCTTCTTGCAATATTGCATTATTATTTGACACAATGTCCATTTCATAACAATAATTTGCCGATAAACTGTACAGCTCTGATCTAAATCAGGTCTAAACTAGAATAAACCGGGAGCAAACAGGTATACACAGACCGAAACTAAAGAAAATTATACAGTAAAAGTTTTTTTCCCCTTTTGGCAGGTTATTTTTGCAGAGGGATGTGTTTGGTGCTGATCCGGGGGCACGTATGTATGAGGGATCATTATGAGGATACAGGAAAAGTAACAGCGCTGTCAGGGAAAAGTGCAGTGCAGTCAGAGAGAGCAGGAAGTTATCCGACAGACTGGCAGTGTCTTTGATGAGCAGATTTACCCGACTCGTACTCTGTCTTCGCGGATATGTTTGGGCCCGCTCTCCGTTTCCAGAGGTGATTTTGAAAGTTGAAACGTTGGCATTGCTGCTGATACTTAACACCAAGTCTTTCCTCTTCCTTCCACATTGGGCCTTTGATGGTCAGGGATGGTTTTGATGTCAGGGTTAGCTCACATTGGAGGATTCAAAATGGTCAATTGTCATTTTAAAGATTTGGTGGTAATATTGAAGCACATCTGATAGAAAAAAAAACATATTCTAGCTCTTAGTAGCATAGGCAAAGATTCTTCAGCCTTTACTTGGACGCCAGTGGACCTTATAAAGACCACTAGGAGGATCCCTCTGTGTAGGTTCTCAGTCGTACAGGAGTTGTCCATCGTAGGCAAAGATTCTTCAGTCTTCATCTGTACTGTGTAGTTGAAGTGTCGGCCGTTTCGATCTTAGTCCAAAGATCGTCCTCAGCGAATAAAGACTTAAACATGTTTGTGGGTCTCTTAAGAGCAAACCAGAAGGAGGAGTTAACCTCTAAGTCCCTCCCCTCTTGGTGCTAAAGGTTGCAAAACATCTTAAGTATGAATAGGCTAAGATGTTTTCCAACCTTTAGTACCAAGAGGGGAGGGACTTAGGTTAACCAATAGGAGGACTTTACCTGTATGTCTCACCTCTCTTTGTTCTAAAGGCTACTCTCACCTAGAGAAAAACACTTTTGTTGTCAGTCTCTGTCTCAGGTGAGAGTACCCTTTAGAACAAAGAGAGGTGGGACAGATGAAGACTGAAGAATCTTTGCCTACAATGGACAACTCTTGTATGACTGAGAACTTACACAGTCTAGATTGGTTGCTTTCCGATTTTTGATCATGGAAACTTGTAAAATAGATAATGTCACTTGGCCAATAATGTGTTTTTATGAGGCAGAGTTGTCCACAAAAAACTTAATTTTGTCTTTAGTGAATAATGAAACAGTATTTATTACTTAAAGTCCTATTTTTAGATTAGCCATTTACGCTTTTCTCAGTACATTTAGACAAGTTCAGATGCAGAAACATTTGAGAGAAGTCTAACCTTTGCTACTTTGCTACTGCTTAATTGACACAAGAGAAGATACAAGATAAAAGAGGTTGTGAAAATGCCAAGCCGCAGCATTTTCTTCTTGTATCTTGCAACAAACAAATGTCTAATTATTGGCGTTTTGTCTCTGCTCAGTCCCAGGAGCAGATCGAGGAGGAGAGAGAGAGGGTGAACGCTTCGGTGCTGACGCTGGAGGAGGAGCTGGAGAGATGCAGAAACGAGGGAGACGAGTGGAAAAAACAACTGGACTCCACCAACCAAGAGCTCGGCAGCACCAGAGACCAGTATGTGTCAGATACAACCCAGTAAACACCGCTTTCGTCATTTCAGAGACTTTGAAGTGAAATATGTATATTCAGGACTTAATGGAGGGATGAAAATAGCAAAATATCACCAGCTTGAGACTAGGAGACTGACAGCACAGTGTTGCCTAAGAGGTTTGAAGGTCTGACGGTGAAATGTAGTCATCAATGGACTTACAGTATGGCAATGTGGGAGCGTCCAGATTTTGTTCATTGGAGTAGACACATTTATCAAGTGTCTAACCTAAAAAAAATAAAAACATCCTTTACTTGAGAAAGACATTACCGTCTACAGTTTGTTATCATGGATCTTACGAGATGTTAATTTGTTGCTCTCCTTGCATCATTATTTTCTCATCAGGAAAAGTGAAGTTGCCTCCATTTCAGATCATGTCTCTTGAGTTATTTTAATGCATGCGTCTTTCTTTCGCTTGACTTTTCACTCATCAGGACGGGGAGCCACTGCGGCAGCCACAAGTGAGGACTGAGAATGACTTTTGCCTTGATTTGAGTAGAATGTAGCCCATTTTACAATCACAGTTTAAAAGTCGTAGCAGTTTTTCCCAATCACTTGAAATCTTACTAATGTTTTTGTCTTTGAATCATGCAATCAAAACTGCTCCTATCTGGATTGATTTGATGTTGATTTACAAAAATGTGATACGATGTTGTGCTGTTATTTAAAACATCAGTCGGGTATAACATTATGGCCACAGATGGGTAACTAGTGTTTTCTCTACATGGCAAAAGTGGGTTTAGGAAGTAGAAATTATACATATTCTAGTTAGTACAATTATATTTCCAATTTTGCGTAAAATTTCCCTGGTTTGAATTTTTTTGTGATATTTTTCACCTCAGACAGAATTACACTAAAGACAAATCATTAACATAAAATTAAGATTATTACTTTCCACAAATTTTATCATTTTAATCTGTCATATGACATTAATTTAATGATTTCTCATTGGTATTATGTGGTCTATGGCAGCCATTCCCAAACTTGAGATTGTCAGGGCCCCCTTATACCTCAAAAAGTTCTCTTGAGGCCCCCGATGATTAGAATCATGTTATTTAAAAGAAAATGTCTTGGTTTTCCAGTGGTTTTTGCTTAATTTTACACATTCAATGCAAGGAAGCAGGGACAATATGGTAAATTATACATAAACACATTCATATAAAGTTCATTGCAACATTTATTTTGATATGATTGAGTTGTGGACAACCTTTGGAGACCCCCCTGTAGTGTGTCTGAGGACCCCCACTTTGGGAACCAGTGGTCTATGGAATGGAGCACCACAGTCCCACCCACCGACAATCCATTTGGCCGCTGCCAGAAGTAAAAATCCCATTCAACATCTCCATAGACCTTTCAAAACTCCTTTGGAAACATTCAAATAGTAAGAGATTAATAGCACGATGGTGGATAATCAGCTATGTGCTAACTGCTAGCCATAGCACGGATATTTTACAAGAAGGAAAATACCAAATACTTGAAAATACGGCAAAATGCTTTTATAACTTGGTTTATAAAGTTTTGGATACTATTTTAATTTATTATTGTGTGTTGTATGCATAGAGCGTACATTGATGGAGAGCTAGTTGGCTAGGTCTCATCGAAGCCGCTAGCATACAGGGATTGTTTGCGGAAGCCGGAAGTGCCCATTGACTTGGCTTGGCATGTAAATGTTTTGGCTCCTCTTTAACTCATTATTGGAAATGGTGTTGTTAATATGGCCCTCAAGTACTTGTCTTACCACACACTACACCATCCTGTTCTTTGTCTTTTAACATTTTCAACATTAAAAAAGAAGCACATACCTTAACATGGAATTGCTCCATGATTTTGCATCATTAGCCTGTGCTGGAAACAATGGGGAAGGTCACGTGGGCTACGTCCATGTATCAATGGTCTATGGTTGTATGCCCACAAGTCGCCACATACCTGATTAGCTGCTATCGTTCTTTTAAACATTTCATATTATTATTTTTTTTTAAAGCCTATGTAACTTCTAAACGGCATGTTTACTTCCGGTTTTTGGCGGTGGGCGGGACTGTGGTACTCCATTGTTTACCTCAACATATGTCACCTCCTGTGCTCATGTGAAATAAAAGAAGTGAACCATGGCAATCACAAAAAAGGTCAAACCAGGAAAAACAAGGTAAAAAATATTTCTGGAAAATCATGAAATAGTGAAAGGTTTGTCTAATGGTCAAATTGGCATTAAAGGAGGTTTTACCACGACAAGACATCTGAACTGAATCTGTTCTAGATATCAAATCCCATGATGGTCATAATTATATACCTGGCGTGTGATGTGTGAAGAGCATCCAGTAGATTTGTTTGGCGCATTTACAATCTAGAGTTTTAGTTATAGCCTACAATTATTTTGTGCTAGCAGACAAAAGACACATCCACGACCTTGTTGTCTAATGTTTACTGTGAATCTACAGGTTGGCTAAAACCCATTTGGAAAAGGAGGCGTTTGAAAAGGAAGTCAAGCGTTTCAACGAATCCGAGAAGAAGCAAGGTCCTGGTTCAGATCTGAGCAGTTTGGCCGAGGTAATACAGCATTTAAACTCATTGTTCAGATTTCTTCCTTTGAATATGTAGCTTTTGCGCATATTTCCAGTAGACAGACCAACCTTATAACATGATAGTCCCAGTGAGGCTTCTTACCTCTTTTCAGAACGTGTCCTGCCCTCATTATGGGCCTATTGTGCATGTTTTTTTGGGTTGTAAAGGAAACTTAAAACTTTTGGGTGCAAAAAGGAAAGACTGCGCAACTCCATTTAAGCAAACCATTGTATATTTACAAAAGGACTGTGATAAACGCGCATAGAACTCACTATCCACTCAGTCTAAATACAGATGATTGAGAGTCAAATTTATACAGATCCAGAGCGTGTGGTTTGTTGATTTATTTATTTATTTATTTTTTCACATATTGCTGTGTTATAGGCCTAAAGTGAAAAAAATCTAATTAAGACAATGGAGTGGACTATTTTAAATTATTTTATTGGATAATATCTGTGGAAAGTATATTTTTTTATTTAAATTCTGTGAAGTGGTGATCTAATGAAGAAAAGTTCGGGTAAAAAAAAGTGTTTTTATTTTTATTTTTTTTTCATATCAGTGACATAGAAGGAACGTTACATAGGATTCTGACTCACTCATTTCTCATTGGTATAATATTGTTGGCATATTATAGTTCACAGTTATGGATTGTTTACCTCTGGGTTTGTCATTCAGGGCAGGGTGATATGAGCAAAAAATCATACCATGATATAAAAGAGAAATATTGAGGACAGCTATATATTTGGTGATATCATTTACACCTGAAAAATACTTATCCTTCAGCACTGTGGTTAAGTCACGATTTTAAAAGAATATTTGATAGTGTATTCAGTATAAGTATTCAATGAAAACAGCATAAATGAATAAATAGAGACCAAGTAACACAGTAAACAATGTACACATGCAGTTGTGCTCATAAGTTTACATGCTCTGGCAGAATGTCAGGGTATGTACACTTATGCATTCCATAGAATATGAATGATAACACAAGAACCTTTATTTCACTCATGGTTAGTGGTCGCGTGAAGCCATTTATTGTCAGAAAACCTGTTTGTTTAGGAACTAGAAACTAACCAAATGTTCCTGATCAAAAGTTTACATGTTGTGCATCTTGAAACAAACATGATTTTGTCAGAGAGTCCTGTATTTCAGCTGAAGTGAGTTTTTCTTTGCTCCTGAACTTTTCCTGGCAGTTGTTGAAGGTCATGTAAACGTTAGATCAGGGACATTTGAGTAGTGTCTGTTTCATTACGATTTCAAAAGCGTAAACTCAGTTCTTTGGCAAAAAATGGCTTCGCACAAGCACTAACCATGAGTGGAAAAAACATTATCCATATTCTGTGAAAGATGGCCAAAGATTAAAAGGGTATGTAAACTTATGAGCACAACTGTAACTAAACCAGATTGTTATTATTTTTGCTTAATATTGTGTATTTTACTAAATTAATTGATTG
>OMNZ01094093.1:0-16106 GCA_900303255.1 Lesueurigobius sanzi
CAGTCTTCATCTGTACTCTGTAGTTGAAGTGTAGGACGTTTCAATCTTACTCCAAAGATCGTCATCAGCTACTGAAGGTCTGGAGCACGCTGTGGGTTTATAAATCCAGTGAACCAGCAGGAGGAGCCAGCCTCTAGGCCCCTCCTCTAAGGAAATAAGTTTGTGTGGCTCAGGTTTAGTTTCAGTGGAAGGACAACATGAGAAAAGTCACCTAAAATAACTTTTTAGAGATATAATCACTTACTTTTTGTTGTCTAATTGGCTAATTTTCTGTGAGGAACTGTAAAGGACCAAAGCTGATGGATATATTTACACTGTAGTTTGTTGTAAATGTTACATGTTTCACCAATAAAAAAAAATCCAAGCCAATATCAGCTCAAGTCAGACCTGCAGTTTGACCAGAAACACAAAATGGCGGCCCATTGCAACTTCCTGAATAAGGTGAATAGGAGGGAAAGATGTTTGTTATTGGAATCACAATTTTCTGTGTGGAGTATTCGCCAAAAATAAAGTATACTCAAAATTGGGTCCTAATGGATGTTTTGCCAAATTTGTACGTAAGACACCAATAAAACAGAGCTTGGAGCTAGCTGCTAGCATGTAGCATGAAGCTAATGTTAGCATGATGATTAGTATTCTCTGTTATTTTATGTTGTAGATTTGGAGATTTCGTTGAACCCTTTTGCTCCTCTCCATGTATCTGCATCTGTATAATAGGTAGGAAATACAACAATAATTCATCATTTTTTAAAGTAGCTTTGGAGCAGACGGTGAATGAGCAGGTATTTTCCCTGTTTGCAAACCATTTGTGTGAATGTGACCATTATGTGGGTGTTCCCAAAAATGCCTTGTCCTTAAAGTGGGCTTTGCGAACAAGAGATCAATTTTAAGAATAAACCACAAGTCTAGCCACACTCGATAGCTGTCAAAAACAAAACACACATCAATTTAGATTTTCTTTCTATAGCTACCGGTATGTAGCCTGTATACCAGACTGTATGTGAGGTGCTCGTATTGCAGTGGCAGGAGATACAATCACTTTATTGTCATAGAGTTTGGTACATTGAAGATTGGACAATAGTTATTTTTACTATCTGTTCACATTTTAGGCAAGACACTTCACCCTCCTCCCCTGTGATGTGTGATCGAGGTGGTTGTTGGATCGGCCCCAAAATGACATGTTTTTTTCCCACCCAAGTGTGACTGAGGAGTGAATGCATAATGCAGTGTTGACTCCAGTGATATCTCAAAGTGACTACATAAATTGAGTGAGTGTCATCAGGAAGGGGACCTGGCGTCGAACATTGGCCATATTAAGATGTCGAAGAGGACTATTCATGAAACTTGCTTAGCCCTAGTGTAGATCTGCTTGAGATTCTTGTGATAGCCAAGCACAGAGCATACTGTATATCACATATAAAGCAAAAAAAAACATTTTCAGCCAAGAGACCAGGAAGTGCCTAGAAGCATTGTCCAATCACAGTCCAGCAGGAGAACCCCCTTAGGCATGCCCAATACAACTGCTCTCCCGCTCTCCTCCATTCTCTCTCTCTCTCGCTATAGGTTGAACTGCCATACTGCCTGGGGAATTTCACCAGTACAGAAAGGACACTGGGAAGGACTGAGCTTGCACGCACACGCACGTCCAACAGTGTGCAGCGTTACACAGGGGAGCGGGATAAAAATACTGTGCTGACAAGTCAATTAATCAGATGTGAAGGTGCTGAGCAGAACAATCCCTTACAAGGCTGCAGTTCAAAAACACTGGATCTCTGCGTGGGGAAGTTTTTGTGCTTAATAACCTGTATCATAAGCTGCTGATCAGAACATTTTTAGAGAAATAGACTCTAAAGTGGCCCGCGCTGTCTGGACGACCTCTTTGTGAGAGTGCTACTGCGATTGTACAGCACATTTTTCTCTAGTTCTACCTGTACTGATAAGTTGTGCCGACAGTTTTGATGTTGTATGGGCTTGGAACAGCCCAGTATTCTGATATTGAGCTTAAAACCCTGATGCACAGTGGCATTTAGATAACTAAATACATACAGTATAAACATTAATGCCTTACACCAGCCATTCCCAAACTTGAGTGTGTCGCAACCGCCTCACACATCCAAGGATCTCCTGGGGACCACCCTGGAGATAAGAATTCATGCTATTGAAAAGAAAATGTGATCTTTTTCCAATGGTTTTCGCTTCATTTTACATAAACAATACAAAGAAACATAGATAATACAGTAAATTGGAGTAATTAACTAACATTGAATAAATATTGAAAAAATGTAACTGTTCAAAGACATTGCTCATTAATAATAAATAATAATAAGTATTAAAAGTTACTTTAAAATAAGTGCAATAGTCATTCACTCCACACGTTTGTAGTTGCAGCTGCCCTGGGGTAGGCTTGATTGATTGATACCTTAATTTCGGATAAATTGAAAACAAAAAAGAGATATTACAATAAAAGAAGAACAGAAGATACTATTCAAAAAGGACTAGGTTGAAATCAACACTTATGCAAACCTACCCCGCATCACACTTCAACTACATACTTTGAAACTTGCAACTTTTCCAGTCACAATTTATATAGTTCACACACATTGACCCCCCCATGAAAATAAATAAATAAAGGTTTTACTTTGACTCCTCCCCTTCATCTGGCGGAGACCGATGGAAGTGAGGCTGCCAATCTGCACCACCAACAACTAGGGGCGTCATACTGGGGGGGGGGGGGGGGGGGGTACTGAGTACCTAGGGCCCCAGGCAAGGGAGGGGCCCTCCGAAGTCTGTTCATAAATAGGCCTATGTGTCAGGGGGCCCACCAAGATAGTTTGTACCCAGGGCCCAAAATTTGGTGGAACGCCCCTGCCAACAACCACTCACACACTACATTACACACTACATTCAGACAGGTGATGGGTGAAGTGTCTTGCCCAAGGACACAACGGCAATCTGGACCTGCAGGAACCGCCAACCCCTCTGTTACTGGACCCCCAGTTCTACCATGTGAGCCATTGTCGCCCCAATGCTGCAGTTATCTTACTGACTATGGCAGCTATTTGCTAGAGTTCTAGCAAATATTGTCCATAGACCAACAGTAGCTCGCAACAGTAGACTGGGTATCGATTTGAATTTCCCAAATCAATTTGATTCGATTCACAAGGGCTTGATTAGATTCGATTCACGATTCAATTCACGATTCACTTTGATTTTCAATTCAGTTAAGGATATCACACAGTACCAATTTTACTTGGATATGGTAGACATTCTCAGAAGAACTAATGCAATTAAAAAATATATATTATTCCACTAATCTATGCTTCTATAAAATGAAAAAGCTATAACCTGACCTTCTATGTGCCATCTGTGTTTATTCTCCATATTTTTGCATCTTTTAGATTTGCTCATTTTCACACAAATGTAACTCCATACTTTTGCCCTCCAGGTTCTATCTAAACACAGAGGGAAAAAAACAAAACAAGTTTTACCTAGTACCCTTTTGAATCCCTGAGTGATTGTGTAAAGTGCAGAGTCAGCAGTTTTGTAAAATGCTAACTTAGCCTTTTGGTTTTTCAATTCAACTTTCTACCTAGAAGAACAAGACTGGGCTCATTTTAAAGCCTGAACCCTCCTCCTTTGAATGCAAAAAACTGTCTCTATGACATTTCATCGCGGAGATATTTGTTGATATATTTAGTGGTAAAAAGAATGATTTCGATCTCGGGCTATTCGAAGGAAAATCGATTCAAAATGACTAATCGTTTTTTTAAACCCAGCCCTAATTAAAATTGGGGAAAAGAGCTGTGGAACAACTCCGTTAGCTGCCAAGTCACTACTGGTAAATACATCTAACACACTGTAGTCACTGTGAACGATAACTCTAGTATTTACACCTTTTAACACCTCCATTAGTTTATTATGGAAAAGTCCGCTGCAAATCCCATTATGCTTTACAACATGAGATCACAATCCCGAACTCTATGAAGTGTTCTCTTACTAAAAAATAATCATAATAACATGAAATAAGAATGAAAATGCATTTTATAAATACTGCTGTATTGTCAATACAATCTCTGGAAAGGCCAACACTCGAGTCGCAAGACAGTTCTTTACTGGGTTATCTACTCTTGTATAACAGGAGGGCTTTATTGAACAAGTTTATTGAACAGCAAAACAGAAGAAATGCCTTAACTGGGGTCTGCCCCACGTATCCTCATTACTTACATACAGTTTTGTAAAAAGAGAAAAGGAAATATCAGCAGTAATCAGCTTGTTAGGAAAGTCAATCTTACATGCGCTGGCAAATGGTGCGATGTCAAAAACAGGGTCCCACTTCTCAGAAAATAGCTGTCCTTTGGGAGTGCAATATTGTGCCGATTGTGCTGAGCCGCTGCAAACTTTTTAAATGACAAAGCAGAGTGGACCGTGGAGATTGACATGTTTATTATACTTTGATTTTTTTTTCTTCAAACTGTTGAGGTCAGGCGCTGGTGAAGAGTTGGCAAAAAATAAATCCGTCTTACAACTCCGCTCATGACGCCACGCGCTGAAATGCCCGCGTGGACGGGGTGCTTGCGCGGGTAATCTCAGGTCAAAGGCCGACTCTTTCCCAGTTTAAGAGCAATGATGAAACATATGTCATAAGTCGTCACAGGGAGATTTGAGTGACACCTCCTGACGAGCTCGGAGCAGTCGATCAGCGGAGGCAGTGCGGTAACGACGGGGATGTGTGGGCTCCCCCGGGACGCTCTGTCAGGTCAATGGAGGACCTACTCGGTGACAAACGCACACCGCGCCAATTCAGACTCACAGGAAATACACTGACGGCTGAAATGAGACCGCACTATACAAGTGTCAATCCAAACAGGTGATAGTGTGGCTGTGGTGTCAGAGCAGACAAGATGCACTAACAAGTACTGGAGTGTGGGATCACGGGCACATTTAATAATTCTGGGTTTTGGGGATTTCCACAAGGAGGTCGGGGGTTTGATTCCCAAGTCTAGCCGTCAATGGTGCACATACATGAGGGAGGAAGGGAAGTTGAAAGACTGAACATGGACCTTGGTTTCATTTGACCATGCCTCTGTGATTCGTTGCCTGAAAAAATCCAGACTCACTGCTGTACCAGCGACTGAGTCTGGTCACAGTTGCATCAACTAAATTTCTAGGATGGAGCAAGCCCAAGCAAACAGGCACTGAAAGAACCGATCAGCGAAGGGTAGGGCTGGGTACCATCTGAAAAGTGTTGGTCGGTAGGAGGGGTGTGCTCAAAATATCAATACCTAGATGCGTATCGTATTTAAAAAAGATACACTATCGATATCATGGCTCTTAGTATCGTTCTTATCCCCAGGTGTTAAGACGGCAGCAAGACTGGGGGAAAAAAATCATAGACAAATGTAAAAGATTTTGTATTGTAAGATCAGTTACACTGTGTCCGACCAATTATTCTGAACACTATGTTGAAGCATTTAACCAAAATGTACTTTATGTTCTTTATTATTCAAGTTCAGTTCAGTTTTTTGAGTAAGTGGATATGTTCACAATTAACTAATGAGCATTAGGTCCATGTTTTGTTATTGAATCATATCGAACAGTGTCAAACTGTATTGAGAAGGCTCTGTATCGAGGTACGTATGGTGACCTGTGTATCGAGGTATGTACTGTATCGCCAGGTTCTCAAAGGTACACAGCCCTAGTAGGTAGTGGTACAGAAAAAATAGTTTCACCGTTACCAAGTTTCGGTACTGTGTTCTCGCCTGATGTCAAATGAGCCTGTGCAATGGGTCAATTAAGTGCAGCACTCATTCTCTTATGGAAGAGAAATGTAAAACGCAGGTAATCAGTGATGGTACAGCACAAATGCAGGTTATTTACTTGAAAAACAGCTACAGCGAAGGATGAGTACAACTTATGAAAACTTTTGTCGGCTAATTGATAGAGAGAGCAGTGCAGGCCATGGACAAGTCTGAATTGGGACTAAATCAGGGCTTAGACTAAACTGGTTATAAACGAGGACTAAACCAGCATTGACAACAAAAAATATGCTATATTACCTTTAGCAGCACACGGCAGACCTGAGGCATCATTGTTGTGTAAAACAGTAGCAGCAGCGGTGTGCGAGGAGACATCAAAGATTGGTTGAAGAAAAGGGCACCCACTATTTATTACACATTTTTGATATAGATCCTTAAAAACATAGACAGGTCTTTAATGTTCTCTATAATATTGTTTGTTAGAGTCAATACATACTGTGTATCATTTCATGAGTTTAATCTACTTTGGCGAATATTTGTAATTGTACCAAATATAAAAGATGAGTGAGCGCTTGCTCTATGTAACAGGTCTTTGATGTGTTTTTCCCATTGAACATAGCGGCTCATGTTTAAAAAGTTTAGATGGAATAAAAGATCTGATGTGGTGATGATGTGGATCTGGTCTGTCCCTACTTTTATTACCGTTTAAGTGAAATTCTGCTCAAAACACAAAGTTAAATACGACGCTACTGTGGCCTGTGTTGCTTTCTGTTGTGCTATTTCAGAAAAAAACAAGCTGAAATAAAATAACAGGTAGCGAAAAAGGTATTGTTATGTACAAGTATCGAAAAAAACTGAGCGGTACCCAGCCCTAGCGAACGGCGGGCATGTGTTTATAAGCTGCTGATGTTCAGACAAGTCATGAAACTCACCTACTGTCTGCGTCTTTGGTCATCTAAAACTGAATCTACCACAGATTAGAACTAACCCTTGGCTCTCCCGAGTGCCTAACTTGGAACACGCCACTGCAAATAAACAAATATGATTGCGCGGCTCTGTTTGAGTTTGGCTCGAGAAGTGAACGATTTACTACTACTTTACTTATTAAACAACTAACTAACTTACAACAATGCATCTGGTTCGTCCAATGTTATTGTTATGTCCATATTAAATAAATAAATAAAAAACGCATTGCAGTGTCCAAATGCTTCCATGTGAATGATAACTTCACTACTTCGCATTTTATTGCCTCCATTGGTTTATTTGTTTGAAGTGCGCATCCCAGAAAGATTAGCAATTTCGATGACACAATAAGCACTCTTGCCTAAGTCAATTTTTTGCCCCAATTTTCCATTCACCTTCACTTAGTGGTAGTACAATAAACATAAACATACCAATATTGATGACATGTTTAGTTTTTGCTTAGTCCAGAGCCATAGATCTTCTTCTTGGATTAACGCATAAAGCAGTAGGAAGTCCTCTTCTTTGCACTCTTGGCTCAGCGTTGGATAAGTTAATGCTGATTGTTCTAAACGTTTTGGCCTGAGTTTGAAGCTAAGGCCACATTTGCTCGCTCTTGGTCCCTTCTCGACACAAGCACTAATATGTTTTAAATTGGCCTGAGCCGTGTATGTGACACCAGAGCTATTCCACCATAATGAGTGCGGATCACACACAGCTCTACAGCTGTGACTCTTAAACACAGAACTCTTCCGTTTAGCGACGATACATGGACAAACAGACCATAACATGCAGGAGAACACTGACTGACAGAGGGGGGAAAACATGCTTATTTACATGTATATGGAGTAGACTTTGTGAGTGTTCTGCTTTGATGTTGTAAATGTTTGTATCATTTTTGCCAGGTGAAAGTGTTATTACTTTGTGAAAACAGTTTTTAAAGATGTGTTTAAAAGGCCCTCCACCTATTTTTTTGTTCTTTGTAGTGAAAAAAGTGTTGTCCTTAGTATATTGTAAAACTTTACTTGACTTTACTCCTTTCTAGGGCTGGGTTTGAAAAATTTCCCTTTGAATAGTCTGATATTGATTAAAAAAAACGGAAATAGATCCTTTTACTGCGACAGAGAGGGGCGTGGCAGCGTGTGTCGACGACAACTTTAGCCAATATCTCTGCAACGAAATGTCATAGAGACTTACGGAAGAGGAGGGTTCAGGCTTTAAAATGAGCCCATGTTATTGTTCTATTCTTGGAAGCGGTTTAAAGTTGCGTCGAAAATTTGTGTCCCAAAAACTAAGTTAGCATTTTACAAAACTGCTGACTCTGCACTTTACACAATCGCCCAGGGATTCAAAAAAGTACTAGGTAACAGTACTGTTTCAACAGAACATGGAGGGTATGAAGTATGGAGTTACATTTGTAAATCTATGGTGTAACATTTGGCGCTTATTTTTAAAAATATGCAAAAATATGGAGAATGAAGGACAGGTTTATAGCCTTTTTTGTTTATAGAAGCATTAGTGCAGGGGTGTCAAACTCATTTGGGATCATGGGCCGAAATTCTGTACAGGTCGGGGGGCCGCATATATTGTAAACAGGAAAATACTATCGACAAAACATGTTTTCAATAAATGATTAATAATAATGAGCACTGTAATAATTCAGGACATTTGATTGGCATTTTAAAATTCATCTGGGCCCCACAGGACTGCAGCCTAATAAATAATAATAATGGCTTACACTTGTATTGCAGCCTGTGTCACAAGGAAATTTTGAATTACCCAGATGTAATTTAGTGTAATCTGTTGTGTTTTAGACAACCATATTCTATTTTAATCAGTCTAATTAGAAAATGATTAAAAAAAATAGAACACAGGCTCATTATTATTACTTTACTCAGTTTTAAAGCTGGCAATACTTTATTTGTTTCTTATTTATCTATTTATACAACTATGTACTTATTTAAGCAAAACTTTTACCAGTAACAAAACAGCTTCTGTTTGTGTAGTTTTTATAATGGTACAGTTTCAGTGCCCTCTGCTGGACAGGTGTGGAATTCGATCTTTTTTTGTAAATTTAGGCTGACCCTAGTGGCTGGATTGAGCATTTGGGGTATTTTTTAAACATTCATAACTCCGGACAGGAATGGGCTAGAGACTTTTTTTTTTACATGTTTATAAATTTATAGCCAGCAGCTGGATGAAATCATCTTGGGCCAGGGCTGAGTGTTTGACACCCCTGTATTAGTGGAATAATAATTTTAAAAAGTGCATTAGTTCTTCTGAGAATGTCGACCATATCCAAGTAAAATTGATATTGCATGATATCCTTAACTGAATTGAAAATCGAATAGAAACACAAATCGAATCAAATCAGGCCCTTGTGAATCAAATCAAATCGATTTGAGAAAGTCGAATCGATACCCAGCCCTACTCCTTTCTATAAAGCCATTTTATCAATTGTGATCTGTTTTAGTTTAGTTTAGTTTATTTGTTTTGCACATAATAGAAAAGAGAATCAACTGTGACAAGAAAAGATAACAACACAGGTGCAGGAAGAGGCAGAAAGCCCTAATGGGCTTATAATTACGCCTCCACCTATCAAGATTATGAATTAGAACTCAACACACATTATGAATTAAATACAAAACATTTGAAAAGTAAAATGCAACGTCTGACCGGCTAGTTGCTGTTTGTGTGGCTGTGTTGATCTTCTGAACGCTCATCCCTGATGAATAAGAATTTGGATGTTAAAACTGTGTTAAGAGTTTGCGCCACAACTAACACTTTTTTCTTTAGCCTTCCCTGTTCCAAATAAGGTCAAATAAGGTATAGGGCTTTTTAAATAACTTTTAATGCAGTGGTTCCCAACCTTGTTTGTCTTGCGCACCCCTTGGGCCTTTCATTTATGCAGTACTCTGAGTACCCACTGCCTCAATGGTTTTGTTGATTAGCTAGAAAGTGAATGACTAAAACTTCCATTTACCCCTGGATTAGAAGCACTGCTTTAAAGTGATAGTCCCTATGTTTAATGATATTACAAGTCTGATTTGTTTGCGTACAATACAGATCATCTGGGCCTGAATTTTGATTTAAAGTAATGCAAAATAATGAATATTTTTTCCTTCCCTTAGCTGATGTCAGCAACTAATCAGAATCACTGTTGCCATAACTATAACCAATGGGAGGAGTTTGACCAATATGAATAGTTTTCCTCTGAGCCGGCCTGTCAATCAACCCAAAGCTAGTGTGAACGCATACAAATGAAAGACATTTCAGATCCAATCAAAAGGAGTGGGGGCTAGTTTACTTTTAAAAATGTCTCTCTCCTCATTGTGCAATCTTAACATGTTAACATATTAACAGCTAGTAACAAAATTATTAAGCAAGAATTAGGATGCAAAAAGTGCAATTTCTCCTCAGCTCGAAGTGGTACTCGAGCGTCTGCAAAATTCAGAAATGTATTTTGCGAAGTTACTATATATAGACTTGTGCTATCATGGAAGCCATAATTATATATATTTTTAATTACCAAAGCTTGCTGACTATAATATTTCCATATTAACACCGGCGGTAAACAGAGAGCAGCAGTCGACAAGTTATTTTAATGACCTTTCATATCGAGTGGACACATTTTGTTTACCACAAACACAATCGGTGGATTTTGCTTCACCAAATAAACATCAGTGACAGATGTGTTTACAGACAACAAACACTGGCACTTAATATTCATACCTGCTCCGTCTGAACCAGGGGAGAGCCCGTAACACGCTCCTATCCGGGCAGTGGGGAGGGTAGTCTGTCACGGATTGTGTTTTGACCCTAAAAGTCTTAATCTTGTTCTTAAATATATCTCGCAGCTTCAGTGTGATTTTTTTCCCCTCCAATCTCATCTCTTCAGTTCTGCAAATTCTCACATTCAAAGACACTTAAGTACAGTGTTGCTTGTTCTTACCCGAAGCAGTAGCCGCATTATCGGCCGCTCTGTGGTAACATGAGATTGGTGAACCTATCAGTAAGCAGAGGGATTAGAGTTATTTCAGCAGCTCTCGAGGGAGATGACTGCAGAATTATGCTCCTCCACTTTTGCCCGTGACTCGTGGACTAGCTCTGATTTATTGCTTTTGTTTTCATCATTCGCCCGCAGTAAAGTTGGCTACCAATGCGTCAGCCTATAGAAAGTGTTCATTATTTATTACATGTTAGTAGCTTTTTCCCTCCGCTGCAGACAGGTGGCCAAGGAGGAGCAGGGAATCATGGGTAAAACGCTGCGTAACGTTACTCCCATTGGTAAGAAGTTATTTCATGGATTTCAGTCAGTTTTTCTTTTCATAAGAAACCATGAGAATGTTCAGAGGTTGTTTTGAAAAGTAATTGCAATGGCATCGTTCTAACTTCCACAACACTTGAGACAATTGGCAATTTCACAAAATCCAACTTAATGTTCTAGAGCACCGGTTCTCAACTTGGGTCGGGACCAAAAAGTGGGTCACAAGTTCATTTTCAGTGGGTCACGGGCTTTTCTCATGGAATCTTTTTTTCATAGTAAACTAATGACAAACAGGGGTGGGCTTCATTTCACTACTTGAGTAAAAGTACAGACATTACTGGTCAAATATTACTCCAATGAAAGTGGAAGTTTCCCAGTGAAAAATGTACTGACGTATTTGCGTGATAAGGTACTTAAGTATTCAAAGTAAAATGTACATTTCACTTTAAATGAGTGTTGTGAATCTTCAAAAAACATGAAACATAATATACAATGCTTGGAGATATACAGTTGTGGCCAAAGGTTTACATAGCCTTTTAAGTTTACATAGCCATCTCCATTTATTGCCAAAGAACTGAGTTTACTCTTTTGAAATCATAATGAAACAGAAACTACTCAAATGTCCCTGATCTAACGTTTACATGACCTTCAACAATTGCCAGGAGCAAAGAAAAACTCACTTCAGCTGAAATACAGGACTCTCTCTCTGACAAAAGCGGACTCACTGGAAAAAAGTTATGTTTGGTTCAACATGCACAATATGTAAACCTTTGATCAGGGACATTTGGCTATAGTTTCTAGTTGAAAAGTGTAAACAAATAATAAATGGCTTCACGCAAACACTAACTCTCTAAAGTCCTGGTGGTTCTGAAATTCTTGAATTTACGAATAATGGAGGCCACAGTGCTCTTCAGGACCTTCAATGCTTCAACAATTTTTCTGTGCCCTTCCCCAGATGTGTGCCTCGATACAATCCTGTCTCGATGGTCTACAGGACTTCATGGCTTGGTTTGTGCTCTGACATCACGGTCAGCTGTGGGACCTTATAGACAGGTGTGGGACCTTATAGACAGGTGTGGGACTTTATAGACAGGTGTGGCCCTTTCCAAATCAAATGAATCAGTTTAATTGACCAGAGCTGGACTCCAGTCAAGTTGTTGAATCGGTGGAAACAGGATGCATCTGAGCTCAGTATTAAGCGTCATAGTAAAGGCTGTGAATACTTATGTACATGTGATACTGCATACTGTATAAAATGGCAAAAAAAATCCAAAACACTATACAAAGTATTGTGTAGATTGAAAAAAACAAAACAATGTGGAAAAAAGTGAAGGGGGTTGAATACTTTCCAAATGCACTGTACCCCGACGTTCTGTCAGGAAAGCCCCAAATACAGCCTGATATTAACCGTCTTCATTGCGTCTACTTGTACATGTGCATTCTCGTAATAAATTATCTTGAGGTTGTGGTCCAAACAATGATTTAACGTGAAAAGTTTTTTTTGTACAATTACTGGATACTTGGCAAACAATTGATCACATGATTCATCATGTTCTCTCATCAGCTGTAAAGTATAGTTCCAGCTCTTATTCATTGACAAAAGGTTTACCCTGACGAAGACATAACTTGTGTCAAAAATAAAGGACTTGTTGCTTTTTTACACAGTGTGGGGGCCTTAGATGTTTTTTGACTCTACATTTAAACAAAAAGGTATAGTCACTTCTTTTCAGAATTTTACATAACAAATTCCATTCACTTAAATACAGTTTTCGTCCTTGTCCACTGAAAATGTGTATTAAACGGTCGGTTAAATTCAAAATTCAGTTCACTCCCACATTTTAAATAAAGATAAAGACCCAACGAAGACCGCGTATTTTTTCGTTTGTATACTATATTCCACTGCCTAAATCATTGCAGTCTTTATGATTTGCAAAACATTCAAATTGTAATTTAGATTCTATTGCGACTAAATCCCAAAACCTTACGCGATACCACAGCAAAAATGTTTTTGATGGTGTTGGCTTCTGACTGTTGGCATCAATAGTTCATTATTTGATTCAGAAAACTTATTATTGTGTTTGCGGCAGGGATCCCTGTACAACAGTGACAGGGATCCCTGATGAGTAACAGAGCAACAACATTGAAGAAAACTTTTGTCCCATTTCCAGAGTATATCCTTTATTGAATAAAAGCTGCAAGTGGAGATGATGAACGCCACAGCGCCACCACAATGAAAAACCTCCTCAGCCCCTTTATATCAGATATCTCTGACAGTGCGCGGAGAAAATAATTAAACATAGTGCTTCTTAACTGCTTTTAAAGTGGAGCATCTTGTCGGAGAGAAAAGTTTTCCCAGAGCACAGTGTTCAGCAGACTGTGGAGGCCGCGAGGAAGTCTAAAGCTGTTACACTACACTACATGCGAATAAGGGCTCTATAATGTCTGCTAAGGCGTGAAGAGCTTAGCCGTTTTGAACTATAGATTCCTCTCAAACGCTCGCCGCCGTGCCATGACCTTATCCACCCGTCTCAACTGCAATGAGCGTCCAAAGCATTATATTGGCGGACCCGGCGTTGTTCGCGCACTCATCTTGTCGACTGTCTTCCCGGCGGGGCCCGTGGGCAAAGCTCCGTCTCGCACTCAACGCGCCATCGATCAACGCTGTGAATTAGAGAGTCAACACGAGTGACAAATTCGCAAAGACGGGCAACGCTAAGTACAAAATGTAAACGATATCTTCAATTTAAATGCAAAAGGAGCATCTTGGAGCGCCGGCATGTGTGTTTGCTCACTGACTAAAGTGTGTTTGTCAGCTGGAGTTGTTATTTTTCTCCGCAGCATACGCCTCAATGGGCTGTCTGTCTTTTTGGATGGAGCCAGCCAAGACAAATTGACAGCTCGGCACGTACACGCTCATATACAAATATATATATAGGCACACACACAGACACGCACACACACACAGGCTGGGGTGGATATCTCATAGCAGGCAGTGTACGGGCTGATGGGCTGAGTGACACATTATTTTCTGGACTTAAATGAACACTGGGACGGACTGATGCGCCGAGGCCATTCTTCGGCGAGGCGGGCCTGTATTACACCTCACAAAGCAGCGCCTAAACAACGGCGTGACTGCGGTGACTGATGTTGGTCATCTGGAAAGAGCTGTTAGGACACCGCCGAGGAACAAGAATCTGATTCTGTGATTTGCTCGGGAGGAATTTCACCGTGTCTGGAGATGAGTAACACCACAAGTGCATTACGACACAAGATTGCGGGGGATCATGAAGAATATTACCTGTCCAAATTAGGCAGTCAAAATGTTAGATGACTGAAATAAATTGAATCGGAGTAAATGACGCTATGATTACTCTATTAGTGTGAATGAAAAGAAACAGGAGGGTTAGTGATAGATGGCCGGGTCCATAGTCGGGTCGGGAGATAGATATACGAGTTGGTTTGTCTGAAAATATAACCTAATCCTAGCTCTAACTCTAACCATAACCATATCCCTTTGGGTCATGACATCGCAAGTATCCACAGCAGGCCGTCCCTCCCGACACGACGATCTAGCATTAGTCAAACAGGAGTGGTGGGCAAGGTTCCCCAGGTGGAGCTCATTGATGGAACCCTCTGAGACAAGTATGGACAAAGAACTTTTTGACGCAAGGGCCACATCAGGTTTTTGAACTTGCCAGGGGGGCGGGAATGATTGCTATTTGAGAGCTTGGCGGGCCGCTAAGTTTGCCCACCTCTGCTCTAAGAGGTAAGTGAACAGCGGAGGGCTGGGTGGGGCAGTCAGGACCATCCAAGGGGCCCATCACAGGAGAGACTTAGCTGAGTGAATACCCCACAAAACATACTTTCCCCCCAAGTTTTATTATCAACAATGAAGACTATTTCTAGCCTTTTCTACTCCACTTTTAATATTGTGAGCATGAACATTTTTCTTTATCAGGTACATTGACTTTTTAGTGCCCCTAGAATTGAATACACTCAGGTATTTTTAGCAAACCTAGCTGTGAAAAAAAACTTTTATTGAATTGTATCTTGTCCTCAAAACCTTATTGTAAAATCGTTGTGAAAGATCGCTCTTTGCTTTATAGTGAACTTTCGAAAAAAATCCACCAACATGATAAAGAGCAAGTGCCATAAACAAGAGCTTTTTTCACAAATCATAATGAACCACAATGAAGCAAGTAGAGTGATTAACGCAAGACAAATGATAGATTCATTGGTAGCCTTTCTTATGATGATTCATAGATTAATCATGAATATATTGCAGAATTTGTGAAAAGCATAACTTGGTCGGTGTTGGAAGACATATACTGAACTGTTGTGCTATAGCCTAACATTAGACAGGAAAGCGGACAGGAAGTGGAGGTCACAGGGACCACTCTGACCTTGCCCCGACTCTACGCCATCTCGTTATTTCGTCTGTAAAGCGTCCTTCCCCGTCACCTCAAATTCCCACAGTTCTGTAGTGTCCTGAGGCATCACATACAGTACATCCCCCTATGTTTGTCCTCTGCGCGCACCGCTCTTCCCTGGTGACTCTGTCTGATCGGATGTCCTCCACCTTCCTCTCCTCCCTCACCACAGCGTCCCAGGCCTTTTCCCACTCTCCTCCCTGCGTTGGTAATCTCCCCCTTCCCCCGTGTAGCTCAGTGCACATTTACATGGTAGATGGTATTATGGGGGAAATAAATGCCTCTAACAGCTCCAGCCAAAACAGCTATAGCTTACACTACAAAAAATGAATAGTTAGATTAGTTTAAATGACTCAAAGTTAAGATGTAGTCGCTTATTCAGCCAAGAATATTATATACTTTTTCTGCAATGTTTCTGGCTTCCAATACGTTGCTTCTTATTGCAGGTAAACTGATGATGTCTATAAAACCAGCCAGAAATGTCACAAAAGAAGACAATTAGTCCAGGTGAGAGTGCAATAACAATACTTAATATGTGCAATATCTGTGTTTACAATATCTGCAATGTCACTTTATCAATCAACCACCTGAACGTAAACAGTCATTTATTATATATTCACCTGCAATGATAACTCTGATGCAATATTTTTTATTCTCCATTTCATACAATTCGACCTAGAGTTTTTTTTTTTT
>OMNZ01094093.1:20977-47776 GCA_900303255.1 Lesueurigobius sanzi
CTGTCTCTCTCCTTCTCTCTCCTCCCTCTGTCTCTCTCTCTCTCCCCATCTCTCCTTCCTCTCTCTTCTTCCTCCCTCTTTCTTTTTCTCTCCTTCCTCTCCCTATCTCTTTCCCCTCTCTCTCTCTCCTTCCTTCCTCCCTCTCTCTCTCTCTTCTCTCTCCTCTCTCTCTCTCCCCTTCTCTCTCCTTTCTCCCTCTTTCTTTTTCTCTCCTTCCTCTCCCTATCTCTTTCCCCTCTCTCTGTCTCTCTCCTTCCTCGCTCTCCTTCTTTCTCTTCTTTTTCTCTCTCCTTCCTCTCCCTCTGTACTTCCTCTCTCTCTGTCTCTCTTCTCTCTCTCCATCCTCTCTCTTCTTTCTTTCTCTCTCTTCTATTTCTTTCTCTCCTAACTGCAGTAACTGAATTCGAAATACCCTCAAATGAGAGAGTATTTGTACCTGAATACAGTTACTCAAAATGAGTATTCTGAATATGTATTTTAAATACATGTATTTAGTTACTCCCCAACACTGTTTGACAGTTATTGGATTGAAAAATGTTTCACAGACCAACATCACACACGTTTTAGAATATTGTCTCCACTTTTGGACCTTTATGAGAAAATAATCAGATCTTAGTTCATATGAGCCGACAGAGAAGACTGTGCACTGTGTGAAAGTTTTTGTTTCATGTGGATTGGCCCAGGGACAGTGACATCACCACATCCTAAAGAGCCTGTAGTTTAGGTGGAGGGCCAGAATGCAGATCTCTAGTCAGTTTATGGCTAATTTCTCAGTAATTCCTGGACCAATCCACATGAAACAGAAAGTTCTATGTTCAGGGTTTCCGCGCGGCATTAAAAGCATTAAATGAATTGTGTCAAAAAGCATTAAATAGAATTCAAACTGGCTTTAAATCAAACGTTCCTGGAAAATAATGACATTCTTCAACTAGTTTTCCTGCAGAAGTTTGGCAAAAATCCCAAAATAGAGTCTAGACTGTTGCTTGGGAAGAAATGATACACTATTTCTGTTCAAAAGTTGTCAGTTATTTCAAAATGTGTATTGAATATGGGAATTAATATTACATACGCACTGTCAGCTCATATGAACTAAGATCTAATTATTGAAAAATAGAAGAAAGCTTGCTGAAACCGTACCATGAGTGTGGTGCAGGGAAGCAAGAGGTCTGAGGCACGCTGTATTAGCAAAGTTAAAAGTCCTTTATTGATCTGGACAAAGCTGACGTGTTTCGACGTAGGTCTTCATCAGAGCTTCATAGTTTAAAAGAACCACCGGATGTTGCCGGGTTTAAAAAGGCAGTGAAGTCATGTGGTACAGGTCACCTGACATACACATGATGGATACAAAAAGTTCTCCATAGATTAAACAATCGACATTATTCAGCTATTTTCAACAGTCTGAATAGACTTTGAAAACCATTAGACCATGATGCATCATGTTTACAGAAAAATGTTTTGCAATACAAAAAACTTTTGTTTACTTTTACTGTGACAATAAACAATGATAAAAGGCCTGACTGACTTGTGCTGTAGAGAGCAACAAACACAGTGGCATGTAACAGTAGGACCATCATCAGTACCAGAACACACCAAAAACACCCAAAGAACAGGTACCACGTGTGCACACATTAACAAATCAAACTCTTTCACGGACGCAAAACACTAAAACTTTTCAGTGCTGCTCATTTGCTAACTGTAAATCCAGGTTTGTGGTACGTAAACCGGCTGGACTGTAGCTACAGCTGTTTCTATACTGGCCGAACCAAGCGACAACTCAACACAAGGTTTACGGAGCATAAATATGTGATCCGAACTCAGAATATGGACTATCCAATAGCTAAGCATTTCAAAACCATGGCCCACACAAACCTAAACGAACTCAAAGTGGTTGGTGATTTAACCTCGCCTGCAAGCTGAATTCTCGCGGTATTTGTGATTTCACAAACACACGAGAATCCATCTTGTCCCGAGCCGCTTTTTGAGCCAGGACCACCAGCGGGACGGAGCGACGAAAGCAGCAGGTGCCGAGCAAAGCAAACATTTGTTTCGAAAATAAGGTAGTGTGGGTTAAGGTGCCTTCACCTTCACCACTCGTGCTACAAAAAAACGCAAAAACCACTCGACGACATTATAATGTACAGCTCAGAGCCGCTATCTAACAAACAACTACGAGCGAAACTCTGAACGGATTCGTTTGGATCGGTCCCAGTTTGATATTGTGGAGAACTCAACTACGAGTGCTACACAATGTCTATTCACAATGAAATTCATTCATCTCTCTCTCAAATACATTGGTCAAATACATATAGTGAAAATATCCTACAATGAGGCTTATGGGCCAAAGCATTGATATTTTACGTTTTATAAATTGAAATAATGTCTCTGTAAGGATAAGACAGTTAGTCTAAAATACTAGTGCCAGGGCTGGTGAGGATTTGGCTGGAGCTCCCTCCACACCCCTCTTCCAAGGATGTGGCTAGCAACTCTTTGAGCACAGAACTGCCCAGAGTGGATCCACTGCCGAACTGTGTGGATAATGGGCTTTAAAAATGTGAAGGACATACAGGATTACTCAAAACTATGTGAATTAAGTGAAATATACTCCAAGTGTATTTTTAACATGTCTTACAGCTTCTGATATGTCTCCTTTAAAAGCCCAAGAGCTCCCCAGTGTGAAAACAGGTTGCCTCATGGCTGACACCAGCAGGCTGTTGTTTGGGGAAGCCCAGAAGCAGAAGAGCGACCAGATTGTGACGGGGAACTGCAGCTGCAGAACTTGGCCTAAAGATCTTAAAGTGACCGCACACTGCATGGTGCAATGGAATGACGTCCATAGTACAGCAGAAAGTTCATAGAATCATCGGCCGCCTTACTCTATTCTCATTCTCATTACATTGGAGAAAGAGCCAACATGTTAGTGTAATTTCTTTGAACAGATCACACAATCTTCTGAACAATTTGCCAGACTGTAATACACACAACATTTTGCATGCCTGGCTGCGTCTCCCATCAGTCATGCTGTATGCGCAGTACAGTGAATTTCCTCACTTTCCTTCAGCTCACAATCAGAGCAGAAAACAGCATGGGCTGCTGCCGTGGCATTTCACTGATGTCAGAGGAAAAACTGCAAGTGAAATCATTTTACAGCCGGTGTAGTCATCAAGCCCGATGATCAGCAGGTACAGTGGAGTATGGGAGGAGTGAGGGTCTGTGGACGTGCTGCTGAAGCATCAGAAAGGAGAGAATGGAGGTCAGAGCAGCGCTACGCAGAAATACACAGGATTAATACACCAAAGGCAGGCAAGTGCAAAAGGCTAGGGAAGGTTGGGAGCTAGGTTTGAACTCATAAATCTCAAGTTTAAGTTCAGGGGCAAAACACTATTGAGATGTAGCCGACAAAAAGGCCAGTTACTTCTACAGTGTGAAAGAGAAGTGTATTTATTTGAATAGCTCTTTTCACAGACATGGTCACAAAGCGCTTCAAGAGGGACCATTTCTCATTCACTCACCACACTCAATGGTGGCCAGCTCTATAGCCACAGCTGTCATGGGATAAACTTGTTGACTGAAAATGTCGACAGAAAAGTAAGACAATGAGACTGAAGTCCGTACTGTAGTGCAAAACAACAAGGACAACAATGGCCTCATGAGTTTGACTCTCACAATTCAGCCTCTTCATGCCGCTTTGTCCTGTCCAATAAAGTCTACAAAGCCCCATAAAAAAATCAAAGAAATCTTCATATTTTTAACCTTTTGTGAGTTTGACCTGGCATGGCTCTCGTACTTTTGATCTATATTCACAAAGAGCTGCTTCTGCGTCTTGATAATCTGCAATCTCACATTGGTATTGAACTTTTCCGATAAGTTGTTTATTATGCCACACAATTTTAAACACATTCGCGTAACACTGTGTGTCCAAGAAAACAATATTATCTCGCTTTGCTGTGCGTATCACAGTCTGAATAGCAATAATGTAATCCAATTAAAAAGCGATTGTTCGGTGTATGTTTCTGTCCAAGGCCACAGCATACATTAGGAGCGGATCACCTTCATGCACATATGCACACTACATTATCACCGCGTACACAGTAAACCACCACCCACCCACCCCCTCAGAGCCCCACTGCCCTTCAATGCCTTCACCTCCCACAAAGACACTCCTGCGCAGCGCTCAAAATCATTCCCCACAAATGGAAATATTTCACCAAAAAGCAGAAGTCAGCTGAAAATATAATCTACGACTCCTATGGCTTCATCATATTGTCTCCCCTTGTCATATCTCCGTATAAATGGGTAGGACGTCCATCACGAGCGCCTTAAAGCACGGGGAAGCACGCTGCATATGTTCTGGGTTTGTGTCCCAAGTGAGAATGCAGTAGGTTCAAAGACGTAATAGACAGGAGTTTGAAAGAGGATGAGCCCAACCCCCATGTGCCCACCCACTCTCGCCCATCTATTGCTCTATAAAAGGCTTTTATTATGGTTCTCCCAAGTATGCCCCAGAGACTAGAGTTAAATCGGCTGTCAACGAACGCCTTGTTCATTCATTCCAATTGTCCTGTTGTAAAGTTGAGGATTTCTAACCAGGGTAAACCTGAACATGGCATCATTCCGGGTTAGTTTCCAAGACTGATAGATAATAATGGGTCATCAAATCAAGCCAGTGGACAGTGTTTTAAAGTTTCTTCTTATTTAGTGTGTATAAGAGATGATCGTATAGTATATTTACAGAGAGATGCTAAGAGTCACTGCTATATTTTTACTTTTTATTATTATTATTACTGTTAACTGTTCTACAAACTTATTTTTCTTCTGATGGCACATTTCCTGACTTTTTTTGCAGGAATTTTGTGTGTACAGATTTTGAACAAAAAATACTTGAAGCCCAACTAAGCTCCTAACTCACATTTGCAGTTTGAAAATTGCTATTGATGTTTGGTCGGCCTGGCAGACTATGGGGGAAAGCGAGGATAGAGTGTAAAAGAAAGGTGGAGATACAATTGGCTAGTTCTCCGCGAAGCCAGTTAGCATCCGGGGGCTGGCTCCAGAACCCAGAAGCTCCTATTGACTTTCCATTTAAAGTGTTTGGCCCCTCTTTAACTCATTATAGTCTTGTTAATATGACCCTCAAGTGTTTTTCTTGCCACGCGCTACACCGTCCTGTTCTTTGTCTTTAAATATTTTCAACATTAAAAGAGAACGTAACTCGCGCATACCACAATATGGATTTGGCTCCAAAAACTCAACATGGCGGTGACTCAAATGCTAGCATTGGCTTCGTTAGCCCGCGCTGAACGCTATGGGGAAAGCCACGCATGCTACCTCCATCTTTCTTTTACACTCCATGACGCCGAGCTAGCTTCAACTTCCTGGTTATTGAACGTTCTCTCTCCATTCAAGATAATGTCAAAGCCAGTCTCTATATAAAAGTATGGTGAGGTATGGCATGTCTCAAAAAGCAGAAAACTGACCTGAAATGATTTAGCATTTAGCTCAGATGCCACTTTTACGCACTATTTCTAAGCTTAAGTAAAATTTGAAAAGGTCTGTTGTTTATTCAGTTATGATTTCTAACTAGCTTTTTTAAATTGCGATGTTTGATGGCTAATGCTAACGGCTATAGGTAAAATACATTGAACATGCAAACAAATTCTCAAAAGTAATCGACTTACTAACTGTCTGTGTCCTTTAGCATTGGAGGGCATTTCTCTTTTTATTTGTATGGCAGTATACACATTCTTTTAGGCCACAACAGAGTATAAATGACTACAGTTTATACCCTAAAATGGCAAAAGATGGGAACAGCAGATAAACATCACATATACAGCTCATCAGGAGAGAAAAGTTAGCTCGGCGTTTAGTTTCTCTTAATAAAAAGTACTTGTAAAACTGAATAATGCATTAAACAAGGACCTTTAAGTTCACTCAGACAGTGTGCAGTGCTATGGGATGGAAGAATCCTTGTTACGCTGATTATGCACTGGACTTCCTCGTCTCTGCACTCTCTGCTGTGTGGAGACTGGTGCCATGGTGAGTCAGCCGGCAGCTTTACATTTAACACATGCCAACGCTAGCAGGACTGAAAAGAGAACGCAGCGGGGGCGCTTTCTCCCCCCCCCCTCTCACTTTCCCTCGCTCGCCCGGGCTCCATTGTCTCCGGGCTGCTCTCGGGCTGCTCTGTCCCTCTCCCGAAGCCTCCCAGTGGTCTTGCTGTGGGGCATATGCTGCTGCAGGGAGAAGGGGGGGATGTCAGCTTGGATTTCAACACTGTCTCTACAGGGAAGCACACACACCGGTTTGAAACGCAGCAAGCAAATAGCCACTTACAAAATCTCCCCCTCTCGTCAATAATATGCAGGGGTATATATATATATATATATATATAACGCACACGAATGTAAGCACGGATGATAAAGCCACTTGTTTAGGGGCAGTGCGCCCGAGTCTCAACAGACTGGAAAACAGCGCTTGTCTGCAAACGGTCTGACAGGCAGAAAATAGCCTTGTCGGAAAAGGTGTGAGCGAGAGGAGAGACAGAGGCATCAAACGATTTGAAAACAAAGCAGAAAGGAAGAAAACCATCTGATTGTTTCAACCAAATTAACAACATCCCAAATCGGTGAATCTATTTTTGCATTTCTTTCATTGTCACCCCTCCAATACTTTGTCTGTTTCCATGCATAACTCTCATTAATTATTCACTCTTTTGTCTGACTCCAAGATGGCAGCTGCCATTCTACGCCAATGGTAGATGAAGTGCATTGCTCAAGGACACACCTGCCAATCCTCTCATTAGTGAGAACATGTTATGGCTAAATACAGATCATGAATTGAGGCTTTTTACAAATGATTACAGTAATGATAATTAGGGCTGGGTTGGGATGACTTTAGCAAAATTTGCACAAATATCCTGCGATGAAATGTCATAGAGACTTACATTCGAAAGAGGGGGGTTCAGGCTTTAAAATGAGCCCAGCCATGTTCTTCTAGGCCTCTGGGTAACGGTGCAAAGTGAGTCCGAGTTCCTGGAGGGTGGCAAAAGCTCGGTCCCCTCCAAGGTCCAGTGCATAGTGCGGGTGATTGGTGAGTAATTGTGCTATGGTCAATAGTTACCACACACGCCTCTAAACTCTTAATATTTGATTTTTCTAAGAGTCTATGTAAAAACGAGAGCACATTTTAAGCTCCATTGGTGCTAGTTGAATTGAATATCAAACTACAAAGAAAGAACAAAGCGTGGAAAAAACAGTTTTATTCTTTTTTATATATTTACTGAGGCACATGTTTTTGCCCCATTACACACAGTCCTTTGTTTGTGTCCATTAGCCATAACACACCAGTTCTCTTTCCCCCAAATCCTGTCTGTCCTGGTTCACAGACTCCGATGGCAGTGACCTGAGCTCAGAGCAGCCCGGACGCACACAGAGACCTGCCGAGAGACCCATTACTGACACCCACCATGTGTAACATAACTGTAACTGCTCGGTGCCTGCGCCTCATAGGGTGACATTGCTCTTTCCACTGGAACTGCAGAGTGCATTTCAGACACACAAAACAGACACGCGAGTAGCAGGCATCCCCCTAAACACTCCCTGATTATTATAGTGTGCCTCTCGACTGTTATTAATCCCCTACATCAGGGTTTTTGAAACATTAGCATCTGGGCGCTAAGCTCATTAAAACAGCACTCATGGGACTACGGGCCATAAAAGCTGATCCTCCACTCGTTTGACACATTGTTAAAAGCAGTGTAAAAGTTTAGGTGGAAAAATTGTGCCGCACTTTATCAGAGGCATATTACTTAAGCATTTAGAGTGTTACATTTGAAGACAACACACAGTTTCTCGGAAATGTCGACTAAATTAATTTTCTAGTTTTATAGGCCATTGTTCATCCCTTCCCCACATTTGGCGGTGATTATATGACTGACCTGGGGTAGACTAGGCTGACCAAGACTCACTCACACACGACATTCCCAGGCAAGATGGAGTGGAGTGTCTTGCCCAAGGACACAAGGACAGTCTTTTGGATTTGTGGTTGAATGCTCTAACCACGGAGCCACTGTCGCAGAAAATTCACAGCACCTGCATTTAAACATGGCACTTACCGGGCTCGACCTCACTTAGCCTCCGAGAGCAAACGAGATCAACCATTCTCAAGGTGGGTGAGCTAAGGGTATGTCTAATATGGTAGACGAGTAGTAGCAGTAGCCAACAGAGCTGTCAACAAGGGAGGGGTGACCAGGTTACTTGCCCCAGGCCCCAGAACAAGGGGGAGCCCATGAAGGACAATGGAGGAGGGGGGCCCACGTGAAGCCTTCTTGCCCAGGGTTCCAGCAACCCTGTCGAGGGCCTTGGTATAGGAAATAGGTAGCAGGATGATTTGTAGTAGTTATAGTAATAAAAGGAGTAGTAGTTTACAAAAGTAGTTTAAATTATCTTTTAGTACAGTGTTCCCACCAACCTTACCATTTAGCAATATTAATAAAAGCCATATACAGTTCATAGAATATGAATGATAATATGGTTAGTGGTTGCGTGAAGCTATTTATTGTCAAAAACCTGTTTGTTTATGCTTTTCAACTAGAAACTAGTTAAATGTCCCAGATCAAACGTTTACATATTGTGCATCTTGAAACAATTATTTTCAGAGAGTCTAATTTTGTCAGAGAGTCCTGTATTTCAGCTGAAGTGAGTTTTTCTTTGCTTCTGAACAATATTCCTGGCAGTTGTTGATGGTCATGTAAACGTTAGATCAGGGACATTTGAGTAGTTTCTGTTTCATTATGATTTGAATGAAGAGTAAACTCAGTTCTTTGACAATAAATGGCTTCGCACAACCACTAACCATGAGTGGAACAAAGGATTTTTGTGTTATCAATCATATTCTATAAAAACTGGCCAAATGATTAAAAGGGTATGTAAACTTAAACTTTTGGCCACAACTATAGAACATAAATAAATGATCAAAAGTAAATTTTTCAATTGATCTTTAACTAATTTGTGATCACAGTCAGAAAAAAACAACTATTTCACCAAAACAGAAAGACAGTACGTGTGAAACAGCAAATGAGACTTTTCCACATTTACAGTCCTGAATGCAAAGAAAACTGCACTGATGCTTTTACGGGTCACAGTAAAGCTCCTAATCTGACCGTATATTATGCTCCAGCTTATAGATCCAATATGGAGACTGTCAGATTCAACAAGGTTGGCTGATTTTTCAGCAAATTATTCTCAATGATTAATGGTCTTATTACTACAGCCAACCTTCCCTCCCACTCAAACGCACACAAGAGAGATACAAGGATGTGATTAGGCTGAAATAAGAGGGAGAGGAGCAGAGGAAACAGACTGGAGATGGAAGTGTACAAAGGAGCTGACAAAACTAACCCAATCAAAGCGCTGCCTCCTGCAGCATGGGGACACTCCTACATACAGTACGCGCACACAAACATCTCACAAGACAATATCGGAAAATTAGCTCAATGCAAATTCAATCTGCCATGTTTACACTGACAAAATAATAAAAGGAGTTGATTTAGTAAAGGAATGTTGTAACACATGCAACTGATCTGGCATTTCATGGGTCATGTGAACCAAAGCCTTAAGGAGTGACGTATGCCACAAAGTACTACATGTTTCAAGACTCTATCCGTTATTTGATTGTAACCTACTGAAATCTCCTCTCTCCAGTCCTGGGAAATGACTGGTCGACCACTTGAATATGTAAAGCTGTAGGGAACCACCCCCTTCAGGAAGTGCCTGCTCTGAAAACGCTGCCCTAGCGCCGTAGACATACTCTCTCTGAGCAGTGAGCTTCTGAAGCATGGATGTTTGGGCTGAGTGCCTTCATTTTAGTTTGAGATCCTTTCAACCTGGTCTGCACAATGATTAGTGTGGAAAATAACCTAATTAACCATTTGAATTGTGTGTATTACAGTATTACAGCCCAATATCTGATATGTACATGAGAGAATCCTGCGTGAGGAAAGACAATGTCTTGAAGCTGGCCTGGGAACGCCTTGGGATCCCCCAGGAAGAGCTGGAGGAGGTGTGCGTGGATGGGGAAGTCTGGGCATCTCTGTTCAGACTGTTGCCTCTGCGACCCAGCCCTGTCCGGATAAAGCAGAAGAAAATGGATGGATGGAGAAATCTGTGTGAATATAAAATGTGCAAACGACTCTGCAGTTGATCCACTTTTGCACGTGCTGATCATTTTGCACTTGACCAAACGTTTGGTAAATGACCCTCACAATGTCTAATTAGCGAAGGTGTGCGTTTGGTGAACTTTGGTCTATAGTGGTCCTGTCCGGGAGATTAATTCTTGGAACTTGCCTAATGCTCAGAGCCATAAATAAAACAAATCGCTAATTCTAATAAAAATAAAACTTTATTTATATAGCACTTTTCTAAACAATAGTCACAAAAACACAACACAATGAAATACAAAAACAATAAATCACATCAAAATAACCCAAATACCAGACGATACAAAAATGTCTTTAGCAAACACTTAAATTAACTTAAATTATTTGTTTGCTGTATATTACTCGGAAGTGAATTCCACAAGGAGGGAGCACGAACTAAGAAGGCGCGGTCTCCTCTTGTGACATTCGTGACCTGGGCACAGCCAGCAGTGCACCATCACTAGACCTCAGCGCTCGGACAGGAGGTAGGGTACATGGTTGAACAAGGTCGCAAAGATAGCCAGGCGCAAAACCATTCAAAAAAGGTAGCATCAAAATTTTTAAAGCAATACAGAACTTGATGGGCAACCAGTGGAGTGAAGCCAAAACTGAGGTGATGTGCTCATACCTCCTGGCGGCTTCATTTTGGACTAGTTGCAGTCCGTGTAATGATGTATGACTAATGGCAGAGTATAATGCATTACAATAGTCCAATCTAGGGCTGCAAGATTAATCTATATTGAATTGGCATCGCAATTTTAAATACTGCAATTACCTAACCCCAAAGACTGAGGGGGTTTTTCTGCCTTACATCTCTAGCGTTTCATGAAGCTGAAATACAATAAATTAGTACTTCTGCAATGTATTGTCATATGTTGCTGACAATACTAAGGCTGTGGCAATAATATCGGTAAGGCACGATTGCAGCATTTTTTTTTAGACAGTTCAACAAGAAGTCAGTTCAACAACGGCAGATAAATAACTCGCAAAAAGTTTGTCCAAGGAAATTGTGAGATCAAATTTTCATATCATTCCATGCTTAGACAATACTGAATTGCATAAAAAAATAATATTAAAATCACAAATTTCTAGTCAAAATCATGCAGCCTGAGTCTAATCAGGAGTATATAAAAGCACGGGCGGCAGTACAGTGGTTAGCACTCGTGCTTCACAGCTAGAAGGTCCCGGGTTCGATCCCGGGCCAGGACGGGGCCTTTCTGTGAGTTTGCATGTTCTCCCTGTGTCTGTGTAGGTTTCCTCCTACCACTAAAAACATGTACAATAGATCAGGATGAATGAGAGTGAGTTTGTGTGTACGAGTGTGGGACAATGGATGGAAATTATCCCAAGGCTACAATCCGGAGTGGTGTGTTTACATGCATGTGTCTCATGTGTGTTCATTAACAACATTAACAAGCAAATAAACAATAAATAAACAGATTACTTTCTCAAGGTCCAAATAGGTTCAAATTTTATTAATTAGTTATAAGTTAGTTATACCTGTCAAACAGCACACCAGGATTATTACTAAAAAGAGTACAGCTCTCTCAATGTTGCCAAAGCTAAAACCCTGTTCACAGGGTTTTCAAGCATAATGTTTTGTTAACTCGTTGCTGTGCATGTATAATAAAAGCATGGCATGCAGAAAGGATGAAGCTTGAGGGGAAAATGTGTGATTGAGGCTGAATGAATACATATGTGCCGGCGAAAGTTGGCACACAGCTACAATTATGACAAAACGTGAAATGTGATTAGCTTTGTCACATTCCTGCTATAATAATATATTAATGGTTTATGTTTGCGCCTCAGAATAACTGTGTAAATGTTTGAACACATTGTGTACGTGTCTGTAAAAAGCATGATATAGGCCCTTTCAAGACAGCTCATGTGTTTTTGTCATGTCATTGTGTTCATCATATTAGACACCTAAAAGTAAAGGATGGAAATATAGTGTAAACGTTGTGTTGTTATACCTGGATTTAAGTGAATTTTAAGTCTGACAAGTCCTCATGTTTTTCTAATAATGACTTAGTGTACACTTCAGGGCAAATTGACTAAAAGAAACCTAAAATATATTCCTCATAAAATGCTACATCTTTGTATTAAGCTTCTGCCAGTATTTTCCTCAATGAATTCTGTTTTTTTGTGTGAATTATAACATCAGAATGAATCCATCTAAAACTACATAAAGGAAGTTGAAATTGCTAAAACTAAAACTTAAATTCAGCGGGTAGGTTGAGAGTAGACACCATACAACATACAACATGAATGGGATACCAGGAAGAAGGTGCAATGCAAAGAGTCTCTAACAAGTCTCCCCTCTCTCTCCGTGTGTGACCTTAATAAACAGATGATGGGCGCTCACAAACACACAGTGGAGTGCAGGCGGCTTCTCACAGCAGCGTGATGAAAGTATTACCTCAGCATTTTCCAGCTAAATGTACTCATTAGCCTAGTTGCACATGGCTGCCTGGGAAAACAACAAAGTCAGCTCGGCAAAGCAGAGCGCATTCATCTAAGAGACTGTCAGAGCGAGACAGAGCAGAGGTCTCAGCACCAGCACCAGCCGTGCCCAAAAACACTTCCCCCCGAGACTTCACACAGCGCGCTCAAACCACGGCGCACTGGACATAAACTGAGCAGGGGCCAGAGGTGATATAGGCATGGATGCCCAATGGGGACAGGACTACAGCTCACTAGCAGCGTTCAAGGTTGAGGTTAATAAGGTATGCTTGAACTAGGTGAGGACTACCAAGCTGCATTGTTAGCCTATTGTATGTTTTCGGTTCTCCCTCAAACTTGAAGTATGTTGGTTCGATCTAAAGTCCCGCCATTGTAGCTTTGGGTACTTGGGTAAGACATGTTTCTCCCTCTGCTCAGAAAGACCTTGTTGCGACTTGAAAGTGCCTCTACTTCATTTCAATGGCTGGTTTGTACTGTGTGTTGGACCTTTTGAACTAAGCTTTCACTCTGTATGAATCAATAGTGTAAGAAATGATGTAGTCAGCCAGAGACAAGAGGAGGCTGTGTAGAGGGAAAGGCCAAGGCTGGTCCAAACAAGGGATGATTGCTTGGATTTTCCGAAAGCTTGCTGACAAGAATCTGACCAACGGAATTTTAGATTTAAGCAAGTCTGCCGCGTCCAGTTACCAAGTTGTTCATAAGATAATACAGTCGCTAACTGTGCAGTCCTTTCGGCTGTTTGGTTTAGTAAATGGGCTACAAGCACTGAGACTGTCAAAGAAAATATATTTTTAAATAGTCCTGTAAGAATCACTCAATCAATCGCTTCATGCCTTGGAACTGACCAATTTAAAATGTTGTGTTTTTTGTTTGTTTGTTTTTTACAAGAATTGCAATCAAATTTGGCCATTTTGGTAAATGAAGGTTAAACTGAAGGTTTATATAGGCTATATAAACGACTGATTGTCATCTATCATAATGCCTTGGTCTGCATCATCCTTGCACTTAGCTGTCTGCCTGCAGACCTGCTGGACAGATGACAGAATTACTTTGGTTCTACAGTGGACACCACAACAGTGAAATAGAAATGAAACAGGGACAGTGATTAAAATCATTGTTTTGGATTGTTTTTTCTCAAAGTAACAGAGACATAAGGCCTTTGCAGTGGCAGTAAATGAGACCCTCTGAGTCTAGATACAGGTTGAACAGACACGACAGGTGCAGCACGACTGCAATATGGGAGTCTGTCAGGACAGAACCACTCGAGACAAACCTGGTAAAGTGAAGTGTGCAGTGAAACTTTTATTGAATGTCCAGTTTCTGAAAGACACAGAGGACATGGCAAATATGTGGTAAGTTTCAGCTGAAGTGTTTTCAGTCCAACCATCTATCATCAAATTATCAGAATAAGACATTCAGACATTCAAACCAATGTCAAAGTTTCAATATTTTTAAGGCAATATTATTAACCCACAAAAGGAAGTATGAGCTGGGATTAGACTGTCATGAGATTGTTTTACTCACTGTGTTGTTTCAAGGGTAATCCTGCTTAGTCAAATCATGACATCTACAGTATCTGGGACTTTAGAGTATTATGCTTTCAGCAGGTATTTGGTAAAAACCTTAATCACATCTTGATCTTACATTTATTTATCATGCAATATTAATCTAAAACAATTTAGTAAAAAATAATTATCATGGCCTTACTTCCTGATTCAACAAAGCACTCTCTGTAAGCCCCTCTCACCCTTTTTCCTCGCTGCTCTTGTGTGTAGCTAACCTTGCGCTGCAAGATGTATTCTCACGAGATTTGTGATTTCACAAATGTGAGGATACATCTTGAAAGGCTCCAATCCCTTACGATCGGGCTCGACTCCGAAAGCTGCCAATGACGTGCCTCCATTGGGGTTTAAGGCGGGACATGGTGCAATGACGTCACACCGAGACGCTCTGCCGCTGACTACGGTAGGCTACCATCGGGCACTTCACCAAATTATCTTCAAGTACTGCTTGTAATGGTCCCTCCCTTTCCCAACTGGATTGTACGAGAGCCTGTCCAGATTGATAAAGTGTAGAACTCAAATCAGAGAGATACGCATATCAAGCCAGGTTAGTGTGTAGCCACTGTCAATAAAGAAAAATCCAAAAACAGAGCAGACTGCACATGCAGGGCTGAGCTGTTGCTTCGGCAGATGTTTTTGCACTGAAAGGATAAGCTTTGCCAGAGATAATCCAATCCAATCCATCTAACACTTTCTGGAGACATAGGGAGCAGCTTTAAGCAACTGCTTTTCATGAGCTGCCACTGCGGTGCTAAAAATAGCTACGAGGGAAGATGTTGCACAAACATGTGCGAGTGGCTCAAAACTCAGCTCCAGCTATGTTTTTGGGGCGCAGTGGTTAGCGCTTGGACTTCACAGCTAGAAGGTCCCGGATTCAATTCCCAGGCCAGACGGGGCCTTTCTGTGTGGAGTTTGCATGTGTCTGCGTACCACTAAAAACATGTACGATAAATGAGAGTGTGTTTGTGCGAGTGTGGGACGACAGATGGAAATCAGGCCATGGCTACAATATGGAGTGGCGTGTTTACATGCATGGTTCTCATGTGTGTTCATTAACATGCACTGTCCCAATAAATAAATAAAAAGTTTGAATAATGGCATAATACACCCCCTTTACTTCACTTCAGAAGTTTCTATTCCTTCAGACACAGTCCCACAGACTCATATGTCCATCTGTTGAACCACTACACTGCACTGCAAAATCCACATAGAACGGCCTGAGTGGTTTGGGAAACAAACCCTAGGGGCTTCTTGCTGTGAGGCAAGTGTGGTAACTACGCAGTCACTTTACCGCCTTGACATAAAAAAAATATTAAAGAGATAATGTTCTACAGACATAAAAAGAAAATTATCATAAGAAACAGACAAAACAAATGATTCTTGATGTAATAAAAATCCAGAACACTTTTCGTTGTTTGACTACTTATAAATGTACCACAACATGAAGCATATAGTCACACAAGCGCAAACCCTGAAACTTAACAGGTTTATATTACAATGGAAAGGGACACCATATGTGTTTATAACTGTGCTGTGGTTTTATTGAAGCAGACTTACTGTTGGTATGATAATTGAGCTTCCCAATCTCTTCATATTCATTACCCCATAATGAGCTGCATCTATAATCGGTGCGCGATGCAAAACACGCTCCTGAAACGTTTTAATTGGCCGCTTGTATTTACATTTCAATCACAAATGCCCTCCCCTTGTCCCCTCCGCTGCTGCCCCGGCCCGTTTCATATATTTAACACGCTGGCTCCTTCCTCGCTCCTTCCTGAATGAGCGCTTAACTTCAGCCATGTTTTTCATAAGCCAACGCATTGCGAGCATTTCGGGCGAGTTTGTGTGCCACTGGATGCAGCGGGACAAAAGCAACAGGAAGAAGATGGGGAGATGAAAAGGCGCAGATGAAAAGAGATTGGACACAGTGAAGGAAAAGTTGAGGTTTTCATGAGCACTTCAAGCAGCAAACTGGCAGAGCGGAGATGTACTTCTAATCAGTAGCCCTTTACTGACTGACACCAGCAAAACCCAATTAAGCACTCAGCCTATCTATTCACTGCTGCTATGTCGATGTACCATCACGCCATGTGGCTTAGGACATTTGTAAATCTAGATAGTGGTTCTTAAACTGTGGTATGTATGGGTAAGAGTGATACTAGTCAAATTCGAGCCCATTTTTTTTTTTTTTTTTTACTATGAAACGCCTATAAGAGATCTGATGGAATTTAGACAAATATGTTTTAGGTGGGAACTTAGGACATTTGTAAATCAGGGTGAAGCAAACATGTCCTTAAGTTAGCTGCATAGGGAAGCGCTTTACAATACGGCCCGGTAATTCGTAGATACTTACTGTAGTACATCCTACATACTTACAGTGGTATGTCTTATGTACCTACTGTGGTACTTCACAGTTACTTACAGTGGTTAGTCTTAGTTATTAACAGTGGTGAATATTATGCACTTACAGTGGTCTACTGGTAAGTCATAGGTGACTCTTTGGTACTTTCAGTAGTAACTTCTGAATAATTACTTGGATACAGACTGGTAGTTGTTGCACTCTCACTGGTATCTCTGTGGTACTTACAAGTAGGTGCTGGAAGTAGTAATTACTAGCTTTAATGTAACAACTAAATCTGCATAAAAGTAGACTACAGCAAGTCCAAAGACTGTTACAACACAAGTCTCTTTATGAATATGAAATATTTAGCACAAAGAGGACTTTAGCAATAGCAACTCATACAGTTTTTACAATTTTAAACACTTTACAAAATGGGTTTACCCTCCAGCACAACGCTGTCTTACATTTCTGGACATACCACCTCGTAGTATAACTAGTGAACTTTGAACATGCTGTGGCCTAGTTTTACGCAGATTTAGTTGTTACATTAATGCAAGTAATGCCTGGTAATTGCCACTATCAGTACCTAGTACTTATTGTTGTAAGTACCAAAGAAATACCAGTGAGAGTGCAAAAACTACCAGTATGTATCCAAGAAATTATTCAGAAGAGTCCACACCCCTCAAAATACCAATAGGTAGTGTAACTTTAAAATGGGTGTGGTTTTTCTTGTGCTTTTTTCCCCCTCGTTTGTTGTGGGCCAATGGCCATGTTTTAATTAGTTGGCAGGTGTGAGGGGGCGGTGCTACTCATTTAAAAAACAACTGAATCTTCCCTTTTCCCTCACGCTGTTTGTCCTCTGTCCAGGTCAGTTCTTGGTATTGAAATGTATTGTGCTTAAAAGGGACTCAACGGAGGTTGTCCATTTTCATACTCGATACTTTAGAGTGACGGTGCAGGCTTATAGCGGCAATTGAGTGGGATAGGTGTGGGCTCACAGTACAGCGCGGGACATTGCTGGAGCATGTAGGGGGTGGAAAATATATTATTTTTAAAATTTTAACTTCCGTAGAGTCCCTTTAACATGACATGAGTGTAGTTAATGTAGTTGAAATGTAGGATAGAAGACGTGGCAATTGAAAACTGTTTTTTAGATGCATACTGATTGTGACTACTAATGTATTACTCCCCCCCAATCACTCTGTCCTCTCTGCATACATTTGTCCATGTCTCCGTGATGATTCTGTGGTGATCTATTGATGCCTGTGGGAAGGGCATTACAGTATTGTTCACGACATTTATTCTTACAAATACTACACTAAAGCTGACCAGACACTGGAGGATTTTTAGCCAGATTTTTAGTCTTTCTAAAGGAGGCGTGATTCAATAATAACTCTGTCATGACATGATCTGTTGTGGGACTGCTCATGTCTGTCCTTAAGTGTGTGTGGTCTGTTCACAGATTTTTAGTGTAAAAAGATTTAAAGTCCTGTAGTGTGTACCTTTCCAAATCATCCTCAGTTAATGGCCTGTACCACAGGTGTTTATGAAGGTTTATAAACAGCGCAGCTGTGAAGAAGTGCAATAGATCAACAGGAAATTGGCTTTGTCAAATTTATATTATTTTGGGTTAACAGTAGGGTTGGGACTATATATTATTTTGCAATATATCGCAATACACCTTTGTCAAAGTTACCCAATACTTAATCAAAGCATTGATCATTTCAATACCTTAAGTATTTAACAGATCCGCAGTGCCAGAGCAATGAAGACTAAGACACTAAAACTGCCAAAGTAATCAATCGATAAATGACCACATTGGTAGATAATTATTAAAATATCACATGTAAACAGAAAGCATAAAAAATAGCTGTTTAATTATTATATATTTTTCATCTCGCAATTTGAAATATTTAAATTATTTGCCAATGTAGACATTTCTTTATTGATTATTTTAGCAGTTTTAGTCCTCCATGAGGTGCTCTACAAGGTTTTTGCATCAGCCCAGCGCCTATTAAACTGTCAAATTTTCAATCAACAAAACAGTATTAGTATTTTAGTCTTAGACGTGATAAAACTGAGGTAATTAAAGGGGTTTGAATACTTTTTAGGGTTTGGCGCATAAACCACATGCTAAAATGTTTCATACGAAGGCTGCAGCAAACGACAAATGACATTGGAAAGTCAGATTAATTATGCTGAATCATATTTTTGACAATGCCACTTTACAAACCTTTGGCCAGATCTGAAATGTTCCGACTTTGATGGTGCCTATTTAGATGCAGATGGAGAGGAAGGAGCAAAGATGGCTGAAGAATGGATTTAAAGGCATCTATAGACAAGGGGAAAACCCAGTGAATTGTCGCACATGTTTTCTTTTCAAACACTTCCTTTGTTTCTTTGGTTATTTCTTCAGTTGAATTGATCCCATTGGTGCCATTGAGTCTTTACTGTCACATTTTTCCTGCTCACCTGCTCCACAATGTCACATCTCTGAATCAGCCCAAAGCCTTTTTATTGCTATCTCTTCATCTCGGCATTTTCAGCTTTTCTGTCTCTTGATTTACCCCCTGTCTCTGACTCTTTATGTGCCCTGCCACTCCGAGTGCCGCCCCGGGCTCAGACATATGGTGCTCCCCTCTCTGCTATTGTCATCCATTAACACAGTTGTCAGTGGGAATTACGGACACACACAACAACGCACAAAGCTGTAGCTGCTGCACCGAGGCTCCGGGCTCCGCAACGAGGCAGGGAAAGATGTTAGGTATTAGGTTCAAGCCGATCCAATACGGTTCAAAATATGAGCGCTGACAACAAACATCTGGCCCGCCGAGATGTTAGCGGAGGGAAATAATTCTGAAATATTAAAACTCTTACTAAAAAGCAGACAACATTGTGGCATTAGCAAACAACTTCAGACGGGGGTTTGCAAACTTTTAAGGTCGTGAACCCCAGAATGACCTCATAAACAGGATCCTGTAGAATGTAGCTGCAGCTTTTAATTATTTCTAGCAACAAAACATGAACCACCATAGTAGGCTACTTATTGAACTTGAATTAAAAATAATCTATGTTGTTTTTGATTTAAAAAAAATATATATCATATTTGTTAGTATCATCATATTTTATGTTTTGTTATCCAGCTTGTGACCCCCACTTGAACTAGAGGTGAGTCTAATTTTTAAAGTCGGTTTAAATGGCAAAATTATGTCAGCTACATTACCTTAAAGCAGGGGTGTCCAAACATTTCTTCATCAAGGGCCGCATATTGAAGTGTATACAGCAAGGAGGGCCACAAATCGGTGGCCAGCACAGTCAAATATTCAGAGAATAGAGATGTCAACCTTTTCCCTGTATTTAGTCTAGAACCTTAATACAAGCTCACGTCTCACAGTAAAATGTTTTTTTTTTTTTTTAAATAGAATTGTTAAACTTGCAGAGGAAAATATCCTCTCTGGTGATGTGTTCAGCAAGAAGCTTCTGGGCCACCAAATATTGGTCTGAGGGCCGCATTTGGTCCCCGGGCCGCACTTTGGACACCCCTTGCCTTAAAAGGTACACCACGTAATGCTTTTATGCCAATACAAAATATGCTCCTAATGAGCAGGTAGACACAGGAAATGATATTTCTTGCAGTGGGTAATCAATGAATGGATTTGGATGAGGACACAAACCTCAAAGATCTTTAATAAAACTCGTTGACGTGGCAAAACGTGACGGCCATCTTGCGATTGCCACCTTTGGGCAGTGTGTTCTTTCAGTCAGGGGCTGTAGCATCTGGAACAGTATCCCGCTCACGATCAGAGAGTGCCCCACGTTTAACACCTTCAAGCTAAAAAATTGTCTAAAATCTAATCAACGTTGCACTCATTAAAACAAGCCTGATGCATGCTTGTGAGGGCTCTCATTTGTCCAGGAAGTCTCTTTAATTAAGTCTTCTGTTTCGAGCTGCATGACCTGCCCATGCATGTTTTTTCCTCATTCCTGTCATAGAGCTAACATTGCTAGGTTGTAAATGTTTTGGACTTTGACCTAATACTGTGTTATATGTAGCTTCAACTTGTATATTTTACTAAATGTAAAATAATGTAATGTCTTTTATAGGTGCTTTGGCTGGTACTATACACAGGGAAAACAGAAAACTAGCTCTGTAGCTAATACTGACACATTTACAGACATAATGTACTGTACCTATAAATAAACAATAAAATAAATGTCCGCTGAGATTAATGCTAATAGCAAGCAATGTAAAACGGGAACACAGTTTTCATTGATAAAACTGTATCATTTGAGATACAGTGATTATTTTTGATTTGGTGTATTGCTGGGAATTCTAGGTATCTCACTCAAGACATACACTCTGAAATGTGAATTTGGTAAATATTTAAAGGACTGTTGTTTCTTAGTCTTAGCTCTATTTAGCACCATTCATTCAACTGTATCACTGTCTCTAGTGCACCAGCTAAATATTGGTCAAATTATGTATTTTCTTCTTTCAGCATTGTGCTCATACAAACCAAATTATTATTTAAGAAGCGGGCATAGGGAGGTATTGTTGTACTTTTTAGCATGTATATCACTAGCTACTTCAAAGAAATATAACATGAAAGTCAAATCAAATAATGCAAAAACTTAATTTTCTTGCTTGACTAGACATAAGGTCAGTCAGTATTTAGAAAAAAGTCAAGCAATGAACAAAATTATTGCCATTAAGTGCCATTTCCTATTGTTTTACATTGCACTATACTATAGTGTCTATAGGTCCAAAAGGACAATCACCAGACCTGTCAGTTGTTCCAATGTATTACTGTGGCCATGTCCTGTCTAGAGTTTTATTAAAGATCTTATAACCTATATAAATCTCATATGTGGGTGATTTTTTTTTTTCTGCCTTGAAGATGAGGTGGAGACGTCCCTGCTCCCAGTAATGTCAGTCAAGTTTGTTTGGTTGTTTTTAGGTATTTTTCAACTAAAAAAAAATCTGTAATCAAATAAATGCTTGTATTTTATTTTGTGTTTTTGTTAAATTTTATGCGGTGTCCCTTAAATACAATGGTACACTGAACATAAACATTCAACATTATTTAAACACCACGCTTTATCAGCAGACACTGTGTTTACTGATTATTCCAACGTGGAACATGAAATACATAAAGTTTGTCCTTGTTGAAGTTTTTGTTCCACATCACGCAGTCACAGGAGAAAACTTATAGAATGACTATATGTGTATCAAAGTAAAGTATTGGACTTGATCACTGCAGGTTTGAATAGGCTTACACCCCCCCATGAGCACACACACTTACTTAGGCTGAGCTCTAATTAAAGTGCTGGTGATGACAGAGCCGAGTGCAGTGTATTACATAGCAGTCAGTAGCACATTCACTATAATGGTGTGTGAGAGAGATAACAACTCTATAATAATCAGTCCATAGGGAGCGCAGAGCACAGAGCTGTGACAGCTTGTCCGCCAGCAAACTGTCAGCTACACAAACACACCTTCACACACGCTCACCGATGCTAATCAAGCCTCCTGAGCTCCATCTGATCTGAGGCAGGGCTCTGGTTAAGAGCATTTTAGTGCGCTGTAAATGATGGCGTGATGTTTGTGTGTTTTCCAGGGTAAAACTCCTGTTACATGAGTATATGAGTGTGCACAGGTGCTCCACAGTGCCAGCGCCATGCTGCAGGAGCCTGGCTGACAGACTGGGGGATCAGATTGACAGATAGCACACCGAGACCGGCCCCACACGAGCCTCAGGTGATGTGTTTGCATCTCCTTCATCAGCCGCACCTTCTCATTCCGTTTGAAGTTCTCCTTTTCTGGATTTAGTTAAGTCTTGTCAGATTGTTCTCTGTTCCCAGTTGTCAGAACAAGATGTCTTTAATCTCCCCCGTTCACTACACCGGCAAAGGGAAGCCAAGGGCCGATCTTTGATATTTTTTTATTATCAAATATAGTGGGAGGAATCCAGCTTGTCCATACTCCCGTGGATTAATACATACTTTGATACCACCACTGTTATGGTAGCTGTAGAGAAAATTGGCATGTCTGATCTTTAATTGTGTGAGTAAAATTAAATTTTGAACAGTAATTTTAGAGGCAAATACCCTCTATCGGAGGAAATGCACAGGCTTTTAAAACTGTCCAGCACAGCAGTGTCTCCAGGCTGATGTAGCATAGAGCCATCCTGTAAGTACGCTCTATTTGTAGACCTAAAGATCCATACGATGTTCTTGTTAAACTGTCTGCCTCGTCGCTAATCTGCAGCCCATTGTAGCACGTCGTTAACCGGAGGAAGGACGGGAGAATTACTCTGCGCAAACAAACCGCCGCCGAACTCAACCAGGCCGAACCGAACACGCCAGGGAAGTGCCGAGGCGGGCGGAGGCGCCATTGAGCGTCCTAATCTCCAGCGACTTTGTTAAGAAAGATCTGGAATCCTTGACCGGTAAAGTTAATCTCATCATAATATGGCTCTATTTTCCAGCTGGCAGTTTGCTGACGGAGGAAGTCGTCGCACTGAGGACAAACCGAGCATTCACATTTCAAATTACCAGTGACCCCGAAGCGTGCGCACACCCCGCCATGCTCCAGAGAGTGATCACCACAGAGAGGCACCGGAATTGAGATGATGTAATTGCCATGCACATTTGCAGTCACTTACCATGCATTGTATTTGATTAAACAACTTAAAACCCTCTTATAAAGCCTCATACCTTGTACAGTGTATTCCTCTGAAACGCATGTGATTCCTGTAGTTTTCCTGTTCATATTTCAGTTTTGTTCCCCTAATTTGAATGTCCCTGTATGCGTTCAAAGCCATCCCCAAATCACTCCCCCTGATGTGAAGACAATGTTTGCTGGTGAAAAATATAGCTATGGCTAAGCTAAAAGAAGAGCAAAGTGCTCTAAAAAGTCTCTTCTGGTTCTGAGAGCATCTTAGTCAAGGTCATTATTGTCTGTGTGTGTGTGCGCGTGAGTGAGTGAGTGAGTGTCCCTGCATATGCACAATTGCACATGTAGCAAGGAGCATGGCAGAGAGTACAACAATGCAGCCGTTTTAAGCTGAACCAAAGTGCAGGAGAAAACCATTAGGAGTCGGACAGAAGTGCTGACTGCGGATGACTGTGGCTCTAAATCTGCAGCAGCTATTGTGAGGCGTCTGAGCTGCACAAAGCCATATGTTATTCCTTACATGATTCACTGGATCCTGCTCGGGACGTTCTGTGGAAATTAGAAGGAGCGTGTTATTATTAGACTCAACAACGTGTAATGAATGTAAAAGCCAAATGGTCTCGTGGCACAACTGCTGCGGTGCACAAAACACGAAGAAAGACCTCCAACAAGACTTTGGCGGTATCTCGCTATTGTGGAAGAAAATAGGAGGAAATGCTCAGTGAGACTTTGAGCCTTTAAGATTGCAATGGTAAAATAAGACTAAAAATATAAATATTTGAAAGCAATCATTATTAAGGAGAGACACTACAGGCATAACTCTTTTTTTTTATTATTACATTTTTAGAATTTTCAAATTTTTTGTTTGTAACCTGGCAATAACCAGATTGATAATGTGTAGCAGTTCTATCAAACTGGGATTGCTCCAGTCAAATCTGTCTGGGGAAAGAAGTGACATTCACCAGAATACAGGAAGTTTATTGGGCGAAGCGCTGCTACATTAGTTTCGTAAAAATGCATAAAGTGCCTCTCACTGTTGTCCTTTCAAAAAGAAAATGGAACACCCATGCTGCTAGCGCTCTAATCATTTCGAACTGCTCAGCAGCCTGGAAACCAAGGGAGAAATCTTTGCAGGGATTTGGGGACCAATCACAGAATAGGGAGGGATGGCACGTACTGTTCGACAGACTGGATTAGCTGAGGCTCATAGTACAATTCATACGAGTAGCTATGGGCTACGTGCAGATGCATCGTAGCGCCCAATAAACAGCTATGGACAATCGTAAACCACACTAGCAACAACTAGCCTGACATCCAGACTAGTCTCCTCTGTTTATTCTAAACTGGAGACTGGGCTGTGCGATATTGAAAAAACTTGCGATACAGGCATGCAATATCACGATAACGATATTATTGCGATACTTAGATAAACCGCTCCATTCAATTCAGACACGTGATATCTTTTCCAGCAAATTGTGTCAAAAGAAGACTCCAAAAACACAAAATCAGCAAAGCCCTAAAAATTAACTAAATTATAACTAAAACTGAACTTCTGCACATGTATAAGTCCCATGCATGTCTGGTTTTAGAGAGTGTAGGCAAAAAATATAAAAATCTCAGTCAGATGGAAGACTTAAGTGAATTTGAGATATTTTGTGGCTTCTTGCGATACAGATATTGCATCACCTAATATTGCAATACGATATTTTTTGCGATATATTGTGCAGTCCTACTGGAGACTAGTCTGGGAATGCTCCACTGATGGATGCGGGGGCTAAGGTGGGACAAACACACACATAACAGCCAATCACAGCGGATCTGACAACAGGGCGCAGCAAGTAAGTTGCTGTCAAAGTTTAGCAAGACTTAGCAGTGTTTGCAAAATGTCGACAAGACGAAGCAAATGCTGACCCAGGAGACCAACGCCTGCTGTCAGAGTCTACAAGAAGTGAGGAGCAGAGTGTTTTGGTGGTATGATGCTAATAATTACCCTTATGGTTTTGTTGGTTCTAGATGCCCGATAATCTAGTATAGGGATAAAAAAAAAAAAAAGGGTACCAGTATCATAAACCAAGTATTGTTAAACTAGTCCAGTATTGAAAAAAAACTGTATGCCCTCCAAATAACTATTTTTTTATTTTTTTATTTTTTTAATTAACCTTTATTTAACCAGGAAAGTCCCATTGAGATTAAGAACCTCTTTGTCAAGGGAGTCCTGGACTAACTAACTTATTCCAAAACAAAATAATATATTTTTGAACATATTATTTAGTTCAAAAACGAAATAATATGTTCAAAGTGTTTGAGTTTGCTCCCTGTTATGACAATCAGCTGAGTCTCTCTTTGCTGTTCACACACTTTCATGTTCAATAAATGCAGGGGCCCAATTCCATTATGGGGACAATAAGATACTAGGGCTTGACCGATATGGATTTCTGGGATCAGTTAAATAAATAAAATGGTAAATGGTCACATTTATATAGCGCTTTTCTACCTGCTTTAGGCACTCAAAGCGCTTTACATCAAGGAACCACTCACCCATTCACACTCTCATTCATACACCAATGTACGCAGACACTGGAGGCAAGGTGGGTGAAGTGTCTTGCCCAAGGACACAACGGCAGTGTACACCTGCGGGGATCGAACCGCTAACCCTCCGATTACAAGACGACCCGCTCTACTACTTGCGCCACCGTCGCCCCGTTACAGATATGAAAGGGATTGAAAAGACCAATAGAGTTTGGGATGGAATGCTATACATTCACTGTTGCCTTGGATATCCGCCATGTTTGTTCTAGCAAACGTTGTCCACAGACCAACATTTGCAAGAAACAGTATACAAAGTGAAGAAAAGAGCAGTGGAATAACGCTATCAGCTTCAGAGTCACTACAGGTAAATACATCTGACACACTGTGGTGTCAAAATGATTTTACGTGAAGAATAACTATTTTATCTTTTAAAACCTCAATTAGTTTATTATGGAAACAATCTGCTGCAAATCCCATAAAGCTTTGCCTTGAAATGACATCACAATCCTGAACTGTATACATAGGCTGATATGATTCGTTTTTTGATCTCCCAAACTGCAGAAAGTTAATTAATATGTATCACAGCAAGGCTTCAATCATAGACATACACTTTTCACTTTAAAACTATTTGTTACATGCTAATTTATTGAAAATAGTTTTTCAATGCCCTATTAATCATCCACGTCTTTAGCTTTAAATCAAGTTGCTCATGGCTTCAAGAATTCAGGCCTTTCCAGTCAATCTTGTCGGTCATTGTTGCATTCAAGTGCACAACACATCGTACAAACAGAGGCACCCTAAAAACTGGTCCACAAATGATTGGCTCTACACATCTGGGACTTTTTCAGGCTGGAAAATGCATGTATTGACGGAATTGGGGGCAATTTAAGCTTAAGCTCAAACAAGGTGTTACAGTATCTCACATAAGTGAGTACACCCCTCACACTTCAGCACATATTTCCTTATAACTTTCCACTGGATACAACTGAAGGAATGAAGATTTACTACAAATTAGTCTAGTCTGTGTAAAGCTTGTATA
>OMNZ01094094.1:0-30623 GCA_900303255.1 Lesueurigobius sanzi
CTATGGGGCTGCTTTTCTTCAGCAGGGACTGGGAAGATTGTAAGAATAGTTGGGAAGATGGATGGAGCCAAATACAGGGACATTTTGGAGGAAAACCTGCTAGAGTCAGCAAGAGAATTGAGGCTGGGGCGAAGATTCACCTTCCAGCAGGACAATGACCCTAAACACAAAGCTAAATCTACAATGGAATGGTTTAAAACAAAACATATTCATGTGTTAGAATGGCCCAGTCAAAGTTCAGACCTAAATCCAATAGAAAATCTGTGGAAAGACCTGAAAACTGCTGTTCACAAACGCTCTCCATCTAATTAGCTTGAGTTGTTTTGTAAAGAGGAATGGGCTACACTTTCTGTCTCTAAATGTGCAAATCTTGTAGAGTCAATGTTATTGCAGCAAAAGGGGGTTCCACAAAGTATTAACTCATGCTGTATGAATACTTGTGCATGCCAGACTTTTCGGTTTTCTATTTTTTGAAAAATAACAGAATCATGTATCATTTTGCTTTCACTTCACAGTTGTCTGTTACTTGTGTGTGAACTTTCAGTAAAAAATTCAAAATAAAATATTTATGTTTATGGTTGTAAACATGACAAAATGTGCAAAAGTTCAAGGTGTATTAGTACTTACGAGAGGCACTGTATATTGGTAAATGGTCTCAACTTTATAGCTTTTCCACCTACATTAGGCACTTCAATGTAAGGAACCACTCACCGATTCACACTCTCATTCATACACCAATGTACACAGACACTGCAGGTAAGTTGGGTAAAGTGTCTTGCCCAAGGACAGTGTGCAGGAGCCGGGATTCGAACCCCGACCTTCTGACCACTCTACCACCTGCACCACTGTCACCCATATTGGTTGTAAAGATTTTGGATCTTGTTTAGTTCAATAAATCAGGCTAGGAATTGCACATTGCTCATTATGTTTAACAGTAGTGTTGCCCTGATAAAAACATGATGTACAATTGTGGCCAAAGCAGAACTTATGCATTTCATAGAAAATGAATGGTAACACAAGGGCCTTTATTCCACTCATGGTTCGTGGTTTGTGTGAAGCCATTTATTGTCAAAAAAGCTGTTTGTTTACACTTTTCAACTAGAAACTAGCCAAATGTCCCTAATCAGTGCAGATGGATGGAGTGCAGCATTTTGCTCGTGTTTGGACGCCAAAAACAAACTAAACCACTACCAAAGGGGGGTCTTAGCCACTCCCAACTCGGACCACTTCAGGACTGGGGTCTGGAGCAGTTTGCTTGTTGGAGCGGTTTGGGAGGGGTGAGGATGTAAGATTCAGATGAGGAAAAATGCACTTGACCAAATACTACAAGCCTAAAAGCACAAACAATATAACTTACTATATTATACTAAACCAACCAAGCACTGAGCTGTTTTGGCGTCAGTGCTGTGTTCTGTGAGAACGGCGACTTAAATTTGAGCTAAATATGAAGCAAAACAAAGCTAGTTTGATAATTACCAAAAAACATGTATTTATTTGAAAGGCATTTAGTAAGATCTAAGACTATATTACAGCATAATGAGTTAAAAGTGGTAAAATAGCTTAAAGGTTTTCTTCCTCTGTGTTGCCTGTATGAACGTAGCAACACTGCGCCCTCTGGTGGCCACTCCCAACAGCGTCCAGAACGCTTGTCTTTACTAGCAAAAATGTAGACCAGTGGGGGATGCTTTACCCAAACCGAACCGATCTCATGTGGCCTGAACCGTTCTGCCTTAGTCTTAATGAGGCTTATGAGTCGGTTTGTCTGAAAATATACCTAAACCTAACCTTAACCCTGTTCCTAACCTTAATTTGTGTCAGTTTTCACAGCAGACCGTCCCTGACCACCCCACAATCTAGCACTAACTTTGGTGCCTTGCCAAAGGACACAACGACCACCAACCTCTCTGTGATTGGACGACCCGCTCTACCATCTGAGCCACTATTGCCCACAACAGTTGCCACATGAATGAAATAAGTTGAACTAGCTCATATGGCTAATTAGATTAGCATTATGAGTTTGGTAATGACCGCCTCTGTTACTTTGTGTTAGTTTGGCTTTTAATCTTTATATCTACTGAGTAAAAAAGCCAATCACTCACCCCATAATATATAATATATATTTATCAAATAATTTTTTGGGTTACAAAAAGTAGTAAATGTATTATAAAATATTATTTAAGTTGTAAAAATCAAACAAAATTTACAAAATAAAGAGAAAGTTTGAAACTTTCTCTTTATTTTGTAAATTTATTTCCAAAAAATATGAAGGAGATTAAGGAAATAATTCAAAAGTTTATTTTTTCGTACATACCTGTATGTTATTATGAAGCTTTTGCCATTTTTTAGATTTACTCAGTGAACTTGTTTTTTTTTACTTCAAATGACAGACAAATATAAAAATGTCTGCTACTTTATTTCAATACTTTCTTGTGTCTCTAAATCTACAATATTCCTGTTCTGTTCATTTCCGTTTGCCCCCAGCGCCTCCGCGGCAGCACTTCCTGAAGCCAGTGGCAGCGCAGTTGGTCCCAATGCTCTTGTCCAAAGCCCTGACGAACTGGGTGTAGTTTTAAAACAATTGGGAAGCAGCCTCCGAGTCTTACTGTGGTATTTGAGGAATCTGCGTTGGAACAAATAGTCCACTTCCGTCGCACTCCTACGGGAACTTCTCACAACGCACTGGGCGGGCACAGGACCTAAAGCTATTCATTTAAAAGCCATCTCTGCTCCAGTCTGGGAGCGAAGTACTTCTAGTTGCAATAGTGTGAAGTAGGACCAAGTATTGGCTGAATTGAAAATGATATACTGTATGTGTCAGAAGAGTAGACGCAGAGGGTCGTAAGCAGTTCAAATGACGTCATAACGTTCAGTGGCTCACCTTCAAGCAGGATCTGATATCACCAAGTCATTAAGAGTCCAGTGTCAAAGTGGTTTGCCCAGGACCAATGTTACAGCCAGCCAATCAGGACCAATGTTACAGCCAGCCAAATCAGGGCTCAGTTGTGCTACATCAGGGGAGGGACGGTCTGCTTTGAAAACTTGAGATGTCATGACAAAAATTAAGTTTAGGAGCAGGGAAATCTTTAAGGTTCGGGTTAAGTTTAGGGTTAGGTTTAGGTTAGGGTTAGAAAGTATTATTTTCAGACAAACCAACTCATAGATCTATGAAATTACAGCAGATCGTTCCCTTTGTCATGACATCTCAAGTGTTCACCCCTGATTGGTTGGTTGTAACATTGGTCCTGGGCAAACAAATTTGACATTGGCCCTGGACTCTTAATTACTTGGTGATATCAGATCCACCATAATGCAATATATTGAAGTGGAGGACACCTCTGTTTCTGTGGTAAAGCAAGACGAGGCAGCTTTTCAGACACATTTCAAACGAACAGCAGTTAAGTGTGCCTTAGTTACAACAATGGATAAAAACAGTAAAAAAAGATTAAAACAACTAAAACAATAAATGTTGATGTGATGTTACAGATATATTAAGTTATGAATAAATTAAAAATAATTTGACCTAGGGCTGCACAATATATCGCAAAAAATATCGTCTCGCAATATTGGGTGATGCAATATCCGCATCACAAGAAGCCACAAAATATCGCACATTTACTTAGGTCTTCCATCTGACTGAGATTTAAATTTTTTTCTAAAATCCTGCAGGCAGACTGTTGCAGACGAGTCCTGAATCTGGGCACCAGGAGGCCCCTTCCTGAAGTTGAAGCACCTCTCGTTCTAACATTTCACAAGTATACTTTGGTGCAAGAACATATTGTCAAATGAAAAATCACACCAAGAAAATGTAGTGTGGTTCTGCCGTTACTTATACAGTACAAGACAAACATGGACATGTGGGCACTACTGGAAAAGCCACATACAGCAGGAACCACAAGCCACAGCTAAACATAACATGTCAAATGTTTCCATTGCACCTAAACATTTAGAAACGGGACATGCTACACTGAAATATAACAAATGGAGGTTACAGTCCATTTTAAGGAATAGGTTACATGTTACACACACATTATAGAATTCTTTTTCAGTTGGAGCAGGTGCCAATACAACTCTATGGGAAATGTTTTTTGAAAGAAAAAGTAAATTGACAAGTGTCATATTTGATCAGTATTTGAAAGTGATTGGTAGGGCTGGGACAATACAACCTTGCGCTGTTAGATGAATTGTGGCGAGATCTGAATTTTCAGTCTCACAACAAATCCATCTGGAAAGACAGCAGCTGATGGGTGTGTCTCATCCAGATTGATAACGTGCAGAACTAATTTAGAGCTGCACATATCAGTCTGGCTTCTGCAGGTTAGGACCAATATATCACTTTGCAATATATTGAAATGCGCCATTGCCGCAATACCAAGAATCAATACTTTATCAAAGTAGCGATACTTTCAATACTTTGAAGTACGGCTGTCACGATTAGTCGACATTATCGTTAATGTCGACTAATATTTTTCATTATCGACAAATCGCTTACGTACATTGTCACTCCTAAACCGTCATTGAGTCATTTTTTGGATGCGGTGATGTGTTTTCATGACCATCTTTCTTTTTTAAATGCAAACCAATTTATTATGGAGACATTGATGAGTAACTATAAACTAAATGGATATTTTAAACAACATAAGCAGTTTACAAAAAGTGGGCCTATATTTTTATACAGCCTTCTTAACACAAGCATAAATAATAGTAATGAAAATATATATTTTTAAATAACAAGATCACATTACACGATGACGGGGCAGTTTGATCTCGGCCCATCCCTATATAACACACACGTATGTATTATGATATGTATTGTATCTCAACAAAGGTGTATCGTCCCAGCCCTAGTGATTGGATTCACAAATCTTCCATATTATTCCTATGGCTGAACGTCCTTTCTACTGACCTGTCTCCACTTTTGGACACCTTTATGAGACAATAATCAGACCTTAGTTCATATGTGCTGACAGAGAAGACACTGGACTTTGTGACAGTTTTTGTTAATGTGGATTGGCCCAGGAATTACAGAGAAATTGGCAATAAGCTAAGACTAGAAATGAATATAGTTACAGTCACAGCCATTTAGCCTATTTTGTCTGAGAATATAAACTTTCAATTCAATTTAGTGCAATCTTGTCATTCCAAGGGATATTTTTGTCAACTTTGTAATGTCATTTACTAATGAAATTGTGTTTCCACCCAGTACAACAGTACAAGGCCAATCTGTGCTCGAAACACCAGAGGAGGAGCGAATCCTGGAGAAACGGCAGCTCTGTATACAAATAAACTTGGCTAAATTTATTGCCAGGCTCTTTGCAGTTTTATCTCGACTGCTTTCATGTCGTTTAACATATTCAAATCAAGACTTGTCACAACTTGTTGCAACTTATTTTCATATGAGGAAAGGTTTGATTAGTGTTTACTCCCTCAAATCAAAAACTAGGGCTGCATGGTGTGGGAAAAACAATATTTGGTAACAGTACTGAAAGTTTTGATAATGATATTGCAATATTTTAGTAAAGCATTCATCACAGAACGCTCTCTGAACAGAAACTTAAAGTGAATCCAATTATCACATTGTTTGATGGATAGTTTCTGTATTATCTATTAGTTTCTGTGAAGCGCCCAGTTAATGAAGAAAAGATAGGTTTAAGGGTTGCTTTTTAAGGTAGGCCTCGGGAACTCAGTCAATAATCAATCAGTTTTTGTAACGCCCAACATCACAACAGGAGTCATCTCAGAGGTCAGAGGTCGGCACAAACACAAAACAAGTCAATATCAAATATCAAACAATGAAATGTCAGCCTGGGGTTTTCCACATCCTTAGACCCTCCCCTGCGGCAAAGAAAAACTCAAGAAAGCCACGTGGGACAAAACGAAAACCTCGAGGAGAACCACATTGGGGAAGGGATCCTCTCCTATGGACGGATGAGCCAGATGGTTCCCAGGCCGACGAGTCCTGTAGCTGTGTCCAGCCAGAGCTGGAGGAAACGTTTTACCCAGATGGAAAATGCACATGCACTGGGAAAAACAACTGGGGAACTGGGGTCAAAACGAGCTGATTTTAAGAGCTTTTGGGTTAAACACGACTGCTGCACGACTTTACTGTGAGCTGTCGTTGTCCCCAGAGGAGTATATTTGTGAGAGAAATGGTCCGACATTAACGCTAGCAAAACTAAATGTATGTAATTATTTATAAAACAAACAAACCAAAGTTTAGCTTTTGAGACGCTAACACCAAATTAAACGCTGATTATTACTGATGAAAAAAATGTTTATCTGGTGAAATCAATATCCCGACTTTCCGACATAGAAAGTACATGAACACAAACCAACTGGGAACAATAAGATAAGATAATAAGAAAATACTTGATCTCACAATGGAGAAATTCACTATGGCCCTCCAACTGGGGAAAAGTAGTTCTACAGGATTCTGACTCACTCATTTCTCATTTGTATTATGTGCCCTGTGCCCAGGTCTAATAAGGACATGAAAAAATTAACAGAGGAAAAAAATATCACACCATTGAAAACTTTAAACGTTTTTACCTAAATCTGAAGTATTATTGTGTCAGCCAAGTTTTAGTGAACAACCAAACCAAGGCTAAAATGGAACTAAATTAGGAAAATCACGACTAAAACTGGACTTTTGCACATTTGGAAGTTACCAGTTTGTTTGTGACATGTTGCAGAGTTCGGCTCGGGACGAAAGGCTCTCTGGAATGTCAAAGGACGAGTTGAGAGAATGTGATGAGTCATTCACAGTGAAACAAGCCTCATGAGTTTGTCTGTTCAGCGTGTGGGCCCAGCACTAAAAATATCACTCCACTGTTCCTCTGTCAGCTCCGGCTGTACTTAACTTAACTTAAAGGTGAGAAAAACTACTGATAATAACTGCCTTGTAAGTCATAATAGATTTTTTGATAAATCGCCGTTTCCGTTTTCTCTAGTTCTCTAGTAGCGTAGAAAGAGGCCTCTTTTAAATGGTTAGCTCCGCCCCCAACTCGTCTCTCGCTTTGACAAACCCTTCTTTACATCACAATTCTTGCCTGCATGAATTTCTATGCAAGTTTCGCAAATGCCAAACTGAAGTAGAAGTTATCATCACAGCAACACCAATAGATCCAGGCCTGTCAGCCGAGCTCGCAGTCAGTTTTGTAGCTGCTCAGGCATTAGCGATAGCTTGTAGCTGCTACAATGCTACATGCTTCGGTAAGTCAGTAAAGAGCTGCAGCATCTGTGGCTCGTTTTTGGAAATACGGTGTGTTTTAATTAGTGTTGTAGTCGCTGATACCAAGTACAAGTCCAATACCACTGTGTGTGACTGAAAACAATAACAAAGTCTGTAAAAAGAGGCCAAGGCCCAGAGCACATATAACATGTATTCTGTCAATGTTCTGTTTCCACTCTAAAGATTAAATGAAGGCAAAAAAGGAAACACAAATTAGGGCTGCACGATTTTGACAAAAAACCTAATTGAGATTTCGATTTGATATTATTTTTTATGCAGTTCAGTGTTGTCTAAGCCTGGGATGATATGGAAATCTGACTTCTTCAGTGATGATGCAAATTATGAAAAAATGAAATGCTGCAATCAACTAATCGTGCCGTCGTTTCATGGCGGTTACCAATATTATTGTTTATTGTCACAGCCCTAGTATTGTCAGTAAAATATACTTCTAAAACTGCTATTATACATTGCAGTAGTACTAGTATTTATTATATTTCAGCTTCATGAAACGCTGGAGACGCAAGGAGGAAAAAACCCTCAGCCTTTGGGGTTAGGTTGTTGCAGTATTTAAAATTGCGATGTCGATTCGATATGGATTAATCTTGCAGCCCTAACACAAATGTATCTGCTGTGATCGTTAGAGGTTTTAGTGTCTGCAGAGCCCAAAAAACACATCGTGGTATCAGATAGGTTTTGGTTCAGGTACTCGCCGATACCGATACCTGAAAAATCTGTGGTATCTGCATGAAATCCGATACCAGAATCGGTATCGGAACATCCTCTTGCCTCGGTCAGTATTCAGTCCAGGACCAGCTGTTGGGACAGTGAGGCAGCAGTGTAATAGCATCCCTGTTCCTGTAGCTTCTCAGTAGGCATGGGCCCATCAATACCAAAATATTGATCATTTCATACTGGAGCTGGTATCTAAAGTATCAATACTCCTCCTCCTTTTGCATTGACAAATTGTGTTTTGTACACAAAAATGACTTTTACTTTACTTTTACTCGCCTGTTATCAGTAAGTGAGCAACATTTTTTTAGTTCCAATACATTTTTCTGTAAAGTGCAGCAGTCTAAAGAAGCGGCCTGTCTGCAGTTTCATTTTTATTTAGTTGTTTAAATATCGTTTTTATTGAACACTAGCCATTAGCTCTGAGATAACAGTCCTACCTCGGTGAACCTCCAGGCCAGTTTTCATCCAAGATCACCTTTTTAACACACGGCCACTGACTTCCATCAGTAACTCTGTTTCGTCCATCCCTTCTTCCCAGTTCTCTTCCCAGTAACTCAACTGATTATATTTCTAAGCCTGCTTAAGGTGAATGCAATTATATCCAAGTCAAATTCATTCTTAGTTCCTCATTATGCACCAACATTAAAATAAGAACTCATTGGACCTTCATCTGTAGATTTATTTAGTGGAAACTCAGTTCATAATGTTAATTGTTACATATTTCATCCTGCTGCAAGAACAATACGTGTGTGTAATACCATCACTCATGCACCATACATTTCCTTTTTTGGATCCATGTAATTGAGCTGCCACCTGTGTAGTCATCCTGCAGATATTTAACTCTGATGCCCTTCCTCTCACAACCAGCCACATACTTGTGACTGGAGTGATCGACACGTCCATACCCAGAGGCTCCGCAGCAGCACAGTAATGATCTTAGGTAATCCAGAGCTGTTATTAGAGCCATTCACACACGCCCAAAGTGAAACTGATCTTAAAACAATAGCTGTATAATTCTAGACATGATGAACTCTCTGTCATGAAGACGAGGGCTGCAGCAGTCGCAAAGAAGTGTGATATACGTTATCTGGAATATTGCAATGTACTGTACTAAATCATAAAGTGCATGTGACAGGCTTTCACCTCTATGTTTTCTTTGCTAAATGTGACCAGATAACACCAGTGGAAGTGTTTTTTTTAAAGCTTTGCATTGATGAAGGGCTCATTTTATTAGGAAAAGTTGAAAACAAGGTTAATTTCCTTGTCCTAGAATGGCAGAGACACAGATACTGTACAGTTCCATACAGCTCAGACGCACTCATTTCTCATTGGTATAATATGGTTGGCACGGCAACAGAAAAGTAAATATACAAATATATGAAATGTTAACAGTGCTTGCTATGTTTAGGTGAAAATGTAACCTAATGTGTTATATGCAGTTTAAATTCTGTATATAATATAATATAATATTGTAAATAGATTTGAATGCTTTTTTTTTCGAGTAGTGTCAAAACCAGACGTAATACTAAACCAGGACCTACATGGCTAAAGTTGAACTAACTTAAATTTAAAATGTTTAAGTTACCATGCGTTATTGTTTTTGGCCGTGTTGGCAAAAAGTTTGTAAATCTTGGTCACGTAGAACAGTGGTTGTCAAACTTTTCTTCAGAAGACACATTTTTTTTTCATTGGTGATCTCTCGTGACCCTCCTCCCTCCTTGTGCAAGGCCTTTTAACAAATGGTTATAATGTAATGTAATTAAAGGCCCTCATTCAGTGTCAGTGTTTCTTCATCATTTAGACAAAAAGAAGACCTTAGGTCGTCTTTACCTTCATATCTGTACAAAGCATTTTTACAATGTGGACAGTTCTGCACTGGAGCACATGGTTGTGGCTACCGCCCACTTTTAGCTTTTTTTTTTTAGAGTTTGGGAGAATTATCTCCAGAAAATATGTTGCACTAATGCAAAGAGAAAAGCAACTAGCTAGCAGTTTTGACCATAGAGTGTATATTATTGATGGCTATTGGCTAGCTCTGATTGAAGCCATACTAGCATGTAGGGACTGTTTCCGGAAGCCGGAAGTGCCCATTGACTTGCATGTAAACTTTTTGGCCCCTCTTTAACTCATTATTGGCAATAATCTTGTTTATATGGCCCTCAAGTGCTTGTCTTACCACACATTACACCATCCTGTTCTTTGTCTTTTAATATGTTCAACATTAAAGAGAAGGTAACTCGCACATGCCTTAACATGGGTTTGTTTCCAAAAAAACAACATGGCGGTGGTTCAAATGCTACCATGAATTGGCTTCATTAGCCTACGCTGAACGCAGTGGGGAAAGTCACGTGGGCTGCAAACATCTCTATTAAAGGTCTATGGGTTGGACAGGAGCGTTAGCGCTAGAAGTCAAGCTAAAGTTAGCATTTGATCTGTTGTTCTAAAACAACAGGCCACAGAAAGATTTGTACAGTCACTGACCAATGGGACACAACAGCAAAAGTGTTCATAAATACCACACACCTTTTATCATCACGAAGACTCCACTGCAAAAATCGGCGAACGAGAGTCAAAGAGAGCAAGGGAGAGAGAAAGCGCACATGGGTTGCATTTACAGCGTGCATATTTCTCATTACACGGATACATAGATTAAACATGTGCAATAGTGCATGGATATGGCATAAACAGAGTCCCTGGCTGTGTGCTTGTCATTAATGAGACCAGCTGTGTCCAGACGCTGCTTTTAATATGCAATTCCACTGCGACCCAACAAAAATCTCACACGACCCACTGCTTGAGAACCAATGATATAGAAAACTTTTTGCGGCGTATATTGTGGCTTCTTGCGATAATCTGCCGCTTCATGCTCGCCCTTAACACTGTATATGTCACACTATCTGACAAGTCTTGGCTTACTCACACGAAGATTACCTTAACCCTATGTTAAATAAGTCGGTTAACCCTGCACTGTCCTAATCCTCTCACTCGCCCTGTTACAATTGGCCCGCTCACAGTCCAAGCAGCTGCCGCGGTTGTTAAGGGACGTCCTGCGGAGAGATAATCCTTCTCCAGATTGAGGGATAATCCCAGCCGTTAAATGAACTGAAAGGAGCTTCTCAACACAGTAGTTCCAGCAAGTGAGGCCGTTTTGTTTTTAGATTTAAGAGCGTGCTAGAACTACACGAACAGGAAGGCTCCTGCTCAGGACATTTGTATTTGGAAGAAAGCCATTCAGTGCTTACATTTTTTAGTGTGTTAAAATAGAAAAAATAGACATTTTATACATTGAATAAACTAGATACCAGTGAGAAAAAATCTGTAAAAATACACATTTCTCTTTGATTTTGGGGTTCAATAGATTTAAATATTCAAAAATTCCCTCTGAAGAACCCTTATAAATATTTTATTTTATTAAATTGATATTGAAAGTTTGATGTCTGTAGGTGCTACTAGTGGATTTTAAGAACAATATACTGTAGTTGGATGTAGAAACGTCTTTACTGTAAGGATTAGGTTATTTATTTGTTTCCAGGTTTGTATGTTAAGAGTGCAAACTGCACCAAAACCTGGAAATAAATAGTTTTGCCTGTAGCGTCAACAAAGCAATAACAAACTGTGTAGTAATTGTTGTGTGCGTCCAACCACTAGAAAAACTGTGTAGAAGACAGACCTGTTGATGTCTTTGGTCGCTCGAGTTTTTCCCTGTAATTTTCTGGTTTTGTGAAGCATGGCCCATAACTAACCATCGTAGTGTGACGGACAGAAAACCCCAATTACAATGTACCTCAGTGTCACAACTCGGAAACACAGATGCCATTATTGAGAAGCACAAACACAGGCATGTGGTGGATGAAGCTCAGGTCGGAGGATTCTAGGACTGAGAGATCACAACTGACTGTATTTTTTGTGAGGAGTTTCTTTCATTGATAGTATATAGAAAAAGTAATATAGAAAGTCATGAAAGCATGTTTGAATTTCCCGCAACTCCCTGAAGACCTCTTGGAGACTCCGCAGAGACGTCTCAGAGACCTCTTGAAGACTCAAGTCTACCCCAGGTTTTGAACTAGTCTAAATGGGAGGTGAGATAGGCCCTTTAGTCTCAGAGTCTCTGACAAGTCTCCGGGGAGTCCCAGTCAGTGAGATGGGCCCTTAAAAAAGACACATAATAATAATAATGATTGTAAAACAAAAAGTAGGCTAAAGAATATTCTTATTAGCCATATCTCAAGCGAGCAAATGTGTGAATGTTTTGAAAAGATATTTTAAATAACATATATCCACTCTGATGTGTTGTCTCATGGAGTCATCATAATTACTAAGAACAACCTGACAGATGAACAAACAAATACAGCGCCCACAGTTCCACTTACAAATGCACTGGGTTGCACATGCGCTGCACATGGTTCTATTGGGACTCTTCCTTTAACAACGCTATGTTATTATCCTGGAGAGTCAGCTCTGTCCTCAAGGTGGATTTGCTAAAATGGATAAGATATAAGACATTGGATTATTTAACCCAGGCCTCTGCAAATGGACGCCCCAAAACAAATCTGACTATTGTCCTCAGCAGCTTATACTTTCACTGAAGAGTCTGATAAAAACATATGTGATTCGGAGCACTGTGATTCGGTCCGTCCCAAATAAACAATAAATAAATAAAATAAAATTAAGCAGCCTTGTGCTTCTGGTGCGTGTTTACTTATATACAACAATATATAACTGGAAAGTGTCTGTCACTGAGTTATAATAATGTATACTGTGGCTTAATGGTTGAAGTATTGGAATATAGTTTCAATTATAGTCAACAATTATGGTAGAGTACATTCTCATTTATTCATCCAATAATATGAATTAGGGCTGGGCGATATATCGATATTTAAGATATATCGATATATTTTTAAATGAGATATGTAATTAGACCCTATCGCGTATATCGATATAGTTCAAATTTGCGCTGTGCTAGTTAGCTATGTTAGCAGCTAACATAGTTAACTAGCTATGTTAGCCGCTATGTTAGCCGGCTGTTGTTGTTGTAGTGTAGCCGCAGGGCTCATAGCGGCAGGGCTGCTGGCGTCACATCAGCTATTGAAACTGTGACGGACTCCAAAAGTCCAATGCCATATAGTTTAAACCTTAAGAGAGCTCCACACAGACTGTTTTACACTAGACCCATAATCAGTTAATCAGAAAAAACAAAGTAGTGTTTGGGGTTAGTTGCTCTTCAAGTGAACAAAAAGAACTATATATAAATGCTGCCTTCAGAAAAAGATTCACCTATTTATTATAGGCCATTTTTATTTAAGATTTTTTATTTATTTAAATGTGCACCTTACAGACCTTTGTTATACAGTGTTTATGTTTACATTTTAAAGTTAGTTTTCAATAAAACTACTCGTATTTGGCTTTTACTTTGATGGAATATGTAATTTCACATATCTCACTTTGCCAGAAAAAATATCGGGATATATATTGTATATCGATATTCAACCGAAATATATCGGGATATGACTTTTGGTTCATATCGCCCAGCCCTAATATGAATTTGGTTGAATTTTGGTTGAATTTTGGTGGGAGTGTGCTGCTGGCAAAATGACCAGCCCAGAGGCCAATGACCTCTGAGAAATGTGGACCAGTAAAAATATAATCGATAGTCGAAATATAGTCGACTATGTTTTGGAGTGGATTTAAGACTCCACCTTTACTCTGGAGGCCGTTCCATTCTGAACATACAGGCATATTCTGATTTCTCAGAGTAAAAAGGCATGAGTAAAAGGCCTATATTCCCTTATTTTTTATGATAAATATGTACGTCTCTCTACTCTTGATCCACCCTTTTTTTGATGACATTGGTTTTCTCGCTGATCAGTAAGAGCATGTTTGGTATTGCTAGCATGCATATTCATCAGCTCTTTGCTACACTTGCTTTACTTGCTCTCGTGACTCTGAATGTTCCACAGTGTAGCTTTAAAAACGCCACATCACTTGACCCCGATACCGTTTTGAGCCGTCTTTTTCTGTCTCTTAACATAACATGTCATACACTCGACAGATATCGCCCAAAATATGCCTTTCTCACTCTGAACTGTTGCTCTTCCATCCATCATGGTTTGTAGATCTGTCACTGTAGCTAGTTCACATTGGGGAGACTGTTGTTTTAGTAACTCCATAGGCAGCTCTGTGGTGTTTTCCAGTTGGACCGAAAGAGGCCGAGGCGTGCTATGTTCCTCACCACCGCGGCAGCTATGGTGCGGCTGACTGGATAAAACTGAATAATTTACAGAGATACCACACAATGTTGAATTATAGAGCGTGGATGAAGGAGAAGGCAGCAGGATGGCAGAGGAGCGGCTGTTGGGACTGTGGGTTTGACATAGATTTGGTTTCGGCTATTTGACAAGGAGCCAACTGTGCCAAGAGATGATCTTGCTAACTTTGTAGATTTTAAATCTATGAACATGTTGAGGATGGTACAGTACCAGGCAAAAGTTTGGAAACACTTTTTGATTATAGAAAAAAGCACCAAAGGTGGTTCAAGCTAATAAAATAAAGTTTTAAATGAGCTTGAACCAGACTGTATACTTCTTTGATCCAGTGAGCGCCTCTAGCTTCTCCTCTCTTCACACTTTTGACACTATGACGTTGTAGATTCTCATTTATTGATGAACACATATGGAATTATGTTTTAAACTTTTAAACAAAAAAAAAGGTGAAATGGATTTTTCTAGATCGCTGCCTTTTGCTTTGAAGGTTGCTGTACATGCTTTTGACATTTCCGCGATGTAGTTACTAGAAATGGTTTGTGTTCATTGATAGTTTAATGCCTTCAATGAGATTCATACAATATAAATAATGTGGAAAATAAAGAAAAAACAATGCATTTCCAAACTTTTGACTGGTACTGTCTGTGGTTTCAGGGGCTGTAATACTTCTGGATTCATTCACAAATCCAAATGCCTGTGGTTCGAATCCCACCTTCAACTGAACTGTCCTTGGGCAAGACACTTCCAACTTGCCTTGCCGTGTCTTGATGGCTAAACAGTCAAGCTCCCTTCAGCTTTTCCATTGTTAACACCGCTAATGAGCTGCACTGGCCTCCGCGAGACACACTCTGGTGCGTGTTGACAGCTCAAACTGGATCGTCTTGTAATGTGACAGCTACAAAATATATAGGGGGCGTCGCTAGGGCCGTGCTCAATATACCACATCAATATACCACCGAAATAATCGTTGCGGAGTACTTGACAATACATGTATGGTATCGAGATGCCTATTACTGATGGGATTTTCGGCTCTTTTGGCTCCCAAATGGCTATGTATTTTCAATTAACAAAAGGTTTTAGCAGAGATTTTGCTTATTGACCTGTTAAATGAACCATTCACAATGGTTACACAAAACCACAATTACTCATATTGATTAAAATGAACAAATATAAAGTTATTGTTATATTTTCATGATTGAAACTCACAAATAACGCAAATAATAAAATGAAATGTGCCTGTTTGACCCCATGGCTGATTCAGACCGTATCACTACACACACTAACTACTGCTGCGATAAGAGGTGTAACTTGCTGAACATGATAACAACTTATACTTAATGCACCCATACGATCATTTTTGATACGTTTCTTTGGGATATGTATTGTAATATGGAGCTGTACCAGGATACAATACATATTGTATCGTGGATTCGGGGACCCTGTATCGGGATACGTGTCGTATGCGTAGCCTAGCGAGTGTTATTTTTCTGGCAGACTAAAAGTGTATTTAACACAGATAAAGTTGAGTCAAAATCTTGTTTTGACACAGTTTTGCATTAGAAATTTAAGCAGATTGTCCTGTAGAAGTGTGAAACCAGCACTCGAAGCTAGCCGCTAGCATGTAGCATGAAACTAACGTTAGCATTAGCTTCCAGTGTGGCCGTTCCCAAAGATGCCATCTGTAACTATGTCTTCACAGCATATTGCAACCCCTTCATCCTTCATCGCTCGGGTATTGATCCAAAAAGAGTCACTAACACGGCTGACTGAGTAGTGATGGGGGTGGGGCTTATGCAAAAGGTCTATTGTATGCATTCTATAACATTTCTAATATTTAACGCTTATTTTCTATTTTTATTATGTAATCGATGAGTTGTGTCAGCCCTACATTTAGACTTAGACTATTTGGGGAACATACCTGTTGTACATTTTATAATCCAAACATGCCACTCACTCTGCACTTACTTTTATTGGTGTGGTTAAACATGGATCGATGTGGCTCTATGTCTCTGTCAGGTTTTATGAATGAAGAGCCTGGATTCTTGGCTCAGGCCTGAGTGTTTAAAGTGTGGTGTGTTTGGCTGGAGCTGCAGGTGTAAAGCCCACAGTAAGCATTTGTACAATGACTCAGCGTCTGTCGGAGAACTGAGCTGAGTCGGCAAAAAACTAAACTCCCCATGGCCCCAGACTGAAGGACAGGTGCAGAGAGGTTCATGGAGAAAGGAACTCTGTGAGTAATGAAAAAGATCATAGAAGCTCTTTTTATTCAGTTCTAAGCAACAATAGCAGAGACTGAATGTGGCACTGGAGGTTGGTCTCGTGGCCCTGTGCTGTGTCCAGACCTGGTGTGAACATTTTGCGAGTGTGGACATTGAGGGAAGTAATAGAAGTGATAAGCTGCTGTTATCGCGGGGTGTTTCCTCTGGTTCCCAGGGCGGAGCTCTTTCCTCCGTCATAATTACAGACTCACAACCACAATGGGGGCCGGAGAGAGCCAGACTGAAGATTTCCAATAAGTTATTACTTTGTTTTCTCTTCACAAACATACCTGGAATAGCATGCGTTTAACTTTTGCATTATGAGTTATCCCTTCACTCCTCCATTCCTCATTCTGATCATTCTAGCAGTTTCTCTTCACAAAGCCCCAATCCTCTTCTACTTAGCCATCTGAACAAGTTTTCGCACCACTCATGCCCGAAGACTCTGCGACCCAAGTGTTCCCTCTGCAGTGACGGAACAAGCTGCAGATTTTCTTTTATAAAGTAAAATGTTTTTCTTTTTTAGCTTTAAACCATGTTTTAACTTTGTTCCCTCTCCTAAAGCATTCCATATTATGTAGTTTCATTCTTGCAGGTTGGAATGATCCGGTTTAATTTGATTGTTTCTTCTTGAACTACAGAAAGTGTTGGCTGTTGTTCTGTAGAATGTCCATAAACCATCACTGGGTCTGTTCTGAGTAGTTCAGCACTGAATTCATTACAGTGCCATTGATTCGTTAGCCTGCCATTGCCTAAAATGGTTACTTGTATCTTGTTTTTATCATGTCTTTTCCAAACATGGATATAATTTGAAGTATCAATACTGAAGGGCCCAAAAGCAGGTTCGGAACACACAAACTGATCTGATATTTCAAAAGACACCCAGACCCCCTTTCCCTGTTACCCACTGACAATGGTACCCCATGGAAAACCTGGAAAATAATTTCAAGTAAAGCGTGGGAAGTCTGTAAACTGTAAAAGTGCTTGAATTAAGAGAATATATTTGGATTTTGAGTGGGTTTAGTCTTGAAGTTATTAATTTAAACACTTAAAATAAGAAAAGCAAAACTTGAATTTTTGTCCATAATTAAATATAGTCTAAATCAACAAAAAATCTGTGTAAATCCCTTCAATTCAAGCATTTAAGTCTGTTTCTGATCTCAGACTATTCTTTTTTTCCAGTGTTTGTGTAAGAATGTTTCTCATAATTATGTTGGAGGGCCAAAAGTTGCATGATAAAGGGCCAGATTTTGCCCCCAGGCCTGACGTTGCCTACCCTTGTTGTAATAAAGGATGAGATTCAGCTAATGCGTCTGACACTATTATATCTAATCAGAGCCATAAGCAGCAGTGACGATGTTGGTATGTGTCCAATTTGCTGTTTCCGTTTCCCGGCCCTCACTTACTGTGGTGTTGTTGAGTAAAAGGTGCAGGATGTGGGACATCAGGAAGTAGCTCCTCACACTGGAAGGATATTGTTTCTATTTGGGTCCGCAGCTCTGTCCGAGAGGAAATTACTGTGGAGACCCCTGGCTGTGTTCAACATGAAGAATTTGGGCAGGGGATGTTTGCTCAGTCGCGTCGAAAACAGCCTGCTCCATGTCTGCTCGTTACGGAAAGTGACACTGACGATTTGAATAATGTCTATGAAAACGGCCCTCATTTCTGTGTTGTCAGCAGAGGATGCAAAGGTTTAAATAAGTTTAAATAAGGTGAATAACTATATCTTCTAGCATTTAGTTTTTTAATTTAACCAGGAATGTCGCACTGAGATTCAGAATCCCTTTTTCTTGGAGACTCCCGGCACCAGGAGACCCTTTTATACATGTTTTTAGTGGTGAGGGTAATCGGAGCACACAGAGAAATCGAACCTGGGACCCTCTTGTTGAGAGCTAGCTGCTGAGGCGCTGTGCTGCGCTGAACCAGGAAACCGACTGGCCTTTAAACAGTGGCTCAGTGGTTAAAGCCTTCATCCATGGATCAAAAAAGGTTATGTTTGGAATCCTGGCTTCGACTTGCACTGCCGTTGTGTTCTTGGGCAGGACACTTCATCTACCTGTATTACGGCTGCACCATTTATCAATATGGAATCGACATCGCAATTTTGAATACTGCAATAACTTAACTCCAAAGACTAAAGGTTTTATTTCTGCCTGGAGTCTCCAGCATTTCATGAAGCTGAAATGCAATAAATGAGTACCGCAATGTATAATAGCAATTTTAGAAGAATGTTTAGCTGATAATACAAGGGGTGGCACACTAAGCTCTAATATTAGTCATCTTGAATCTTGAGGAAGGCACGATTAGTTAATCGTAGTGATTTTTCATAATTGGGATCATCGCTCTTGAAGATAATTTGCATACTTCACTTTATTTCATGTCGCCAATGGGGCAATTATTTTCTCAGGACAAAGGATACATAAAAACATTCAACAGTCCAACAAGGTGCCTAAGTGCAAACTTCAACAATCACATGGCTATGTAAACGCACATACCATAATCAAACTGAATCCACAATAATTATCGTGATAATATTGTGAATCACTGTCATTTTGTCCAAGTTAACTGTCAGACAAAATGTCCATCTACCACTTTGGCCTTTAAAAAGACAAAAAATATCTTTCCAACATTTTTGTGTAAGCTCTTAGTGGTACAGGAGTTGTCCATCGTAGAGAAGGGTTCTTGAGCCTTTTATAGGTGCTGTCCCAATACACTTCTACCTTGTGCCCCTCAATTATTATGTGAAAACAATTATGTGAAAACAAGCAATGGGCCTGTGACCGGGGGATCGGAGAACCGTTGTCCAATCAATATTTACGGGGGCGTGGCCCCGTTGACATAATGACATAACTGCGTTGGAGAAAAAAATGATGCATCACTCAAACCCTTTCGTGCACTTCTACCAAGTGCACACTTCATAGAGGACCACAGGGGGCAGTGTGGGCATTAGGACAGGGCCAAAGATCTCTGAATACATGTATACTTCAAAATAATTTTATCCTTCAAAAAATCCGCCTGTGTCCAGAGATCTTTAGTGTCGTTGACAAAGCTTTGTGGATGAGATGGAAACTACACTTAAACTACAGAAAATGAGAGCTCAAGAACCTTTGTCTACGATCCCCAACACATTTTACCTTCATAAGGAAGAGAAATCACCTCATGACAGCAAATATACCTCAATTAGATTAAAAAAACAGTTTAAAAAATTTGTCCAAAGCTACCAAACGATGCTTTACTGTATCACAAGTCTTCCACTGCATTGTTTTGATGGGAGTCCACACTTCCTGATCTTAACCGCTTCTTGAAGTTATTTGGCCCCAGCCTCTTGAACCTTGACCTTGCTGCAGTCGCCCCAATGGAATCATGGGAGTTTGTGTAAAAATGTCATGTGTGTTTGTGCCTTCCCACGCATTCCTCCCAGATTAGCGCCGCCGCGGAATTAGCTTTAGCTCAGTGTGGTCTGCATTACATGGGCCATTATCTACATGTTAGCCCCATGTGTCGGGCTGTCAGTGTTACTCAAGGACCTAAACTTGTTGCATCTATATAAAGAAGCACTGGTAATTGGGGTCACACAAAATCAAAAGAAAAAAACATTTTGTGATTTGTGACTGAAGAAGTGTCCCGATTAGGGATGTCAAGATTAACTGGTTTTATGATCACGGCGATTATAAAAGCGGTAAGTAAATCGATAGAATTTTAGGACTTGAGGTAAATGGTTTCTCATGAACCGCTGTGCGTATGTGTCCGAATGGAGCGCACTTAACATCAGCTGAATGTTCAATAGGTTTTTAACCAAACAACAATCATATTAGCATTTCTATTATATGCTTTTTTTTGAAAAGGCCTACACCCAGCCTAAACCTGGTCTAAATGTGACCTAAACCCTGTCTAAACCTGGTCTAAACATGGCCTAAACCCTGTCTAAACCTGATCTAAACCTGGCCTAAACCTCAAGTTTGTACTTACTGTATTTTCTTCTTCATTGTGAACAATCGTAAAATATAATGACAACAATTGTCACTCACACATTTAGAATCGTGACGTCCCTAGATCCCAATCGCCGTAATGATCATAAAAGCAAGGTTAAAATTAAAATTTAGGAATGTCCAAATAGTTTGTTACATGACGTGGCTACAGTATCTCTCCTGCCCTGAACTTCCGAGCCCCTGCCCTCCTGTCCCAAACATACTATGAGTATTTGTTTAGAGTCCATGCATACTGTATATCTGTGCTTGGCCGGGTTACGAGGGCAGCAGCCCAAACTGGATCACTTCCTTTTGTGGTGGGTCCAAGGAAGGATGCTTCGGTCACTAGGCACTGCCAATCCAGATGTGACCGGACTTGATCAGGTGCCGGTGGGGGAAGGGGAATGGTTTTTGGTGCATGTGGGTGAATGTTTGTGGTAGTGGAGGTTGGGTGCTTGGGGGAGTGGTGAATGTGTAAAGCCCAGTGTGTGTTCATCTGCTGCACAAATAAACCAAAGTGCACCAGGTCCACACTGTAGTTCTGTTGATATTCAGGTCCATCCTTTGTTGATTTTCCTGATATGACAATGGACACAGGAATACCTGGCTCCTGTTCTGACTTCAGCACGTCCTACAGGCTGAAAAGTACTAATTTGAGTTAGGGTTATTCGACATACGTGTGCTAATGTTTTGTGAAGCCTTCTTCAGCCCGCCCTCTGCTCTCTGAACGTGTTTGGACAGATTCCAGGTCAGGGCACGCGTCAGTAATGTAGCCTGGGTACTACTTCATTCATTATGACCAAGGGAGTCTGTTCAGTGCTTAACTAGCCTTGACAGAGGTGATGAGAAAAGTCGTGCATGCTTTGTGTACATGAAAACTGAGTGAGCCTGGGCTAAGACATACTGACAGATAAGCATTCAGGATTTTCATCTGTGGAAGATTTTATTGCATACCAGTCGAAATTGTTATTAAAGGCCAAACTATCATGGGTTTTCTTAATAAAACTTGCTCTATAGTTTATACCTCTACAAACATGTTCTAAAGGCATGTGATTATTCTATTAAATGACAAATTATTTCAATATTATCTCAAATGTTAATGCTCCTAGACGTGTTTAAAACTTGTTCTTAACAGTAAAGAAGCACTTGCCCATTCACACCCTCCTTCATAAACCAGTGGACGCAAAGTGGTGAAGTGTCTTTTCCAAGGCACCTGTGGGAGCCGGGATTCGAACCCCCGATCATGGAGCGACCCACTCAACCATCTGCTCCACTGTTTCCACTTGAAAAACTTGAATTGCAAAATGTATTCCCAAAACTCTGTTTCAAAAGTGACAGATTATTATTCCTCCATAATTTTTCAACATTTTATAAAGCATGTCAAGACATGGAGCAAGGCTGAAGCTAATCCAGGACTAAACCATGTCTGAACCAGCCTAAACTGAACCAGGAATATCTGCACTCAGCCACCACAGTTGAACAGGGGTTAAAGGTCTAAACCAGGACTAAACCATGGCTAAACCAGGACTAAATCAGGATGATGCGAGAAGTTAACCACGACAAGTCTGAATCAGGAGTCTGAATCAGGATTATACTATACCAGGACTAAACCAAGACTAACCCATGGCTAAAACCGGGTTTGCTTGGGTCGAATCAGGGCTTAACGCAGGACTAAACCAGGGTTAACATGAATAATCCAATATTGGATCGGGTCTGAGCCGTTCCATCTCATAAGGTGGACACAATAACAATGTGGCTGGCAGCGCCACATTATTAGATGAATGAGGAAGTTATTTTTTTACCAAATTATTCCAATTTGCTGCGCATCAGTCCTGGCACAGGCATTTAAGAACTAATAAATAATGTCTTATAGACACATTATTTCAATTTGTAAGGTGTAAAATATCAATGCACAGACACTAACCAACTTTTTAAAAGACTGATATCTGTATTATATGTCCACTTTAAGCTAAGACTAAACCAGGATTAAACCACGGCTGAACCAGGACATGGGCTGAAGTCCGGCCTGTCCCTCTCTCCTCTGTTTGATTGTGACGAGTGCAGGAGAAACCCTATCTGTTGGCAGCACGTGTGGGAACAAAGCCGTGTGCTCTGAGTGACCTACATATGCCTCCGCTGCAGGGCTAGACACATGAGGAGCCTGGACCACTCTGCTACTGTCGGCTACTACTGTCTGTGAGCTGAGAGGCTCTGAAGACAGGGAGGCAGCAGAGAGGAACATCTAGCCAGTGAAAATATATTCATGGGGGTCTGGGAGTCTTCCCCCTTGAAATTTTGAATTGTAATTTAGTGAAATCTGGTGTATTTTAGATGACCATATTCTATTTCTATTCTATTCTATTCTTATTACACAATGATAACAAATATGACTACATTATTATTACTTTCCTCTTCCAATACACCATTGTTTTATAGCAACACAGCTGGTAATCAATTTATTATATTCATGTAGGGAAGGCTCTTTTCAGATGACACAAGTCACACCAAAGCTTCACACATGGGGTTGATTGACTCCAGGCTGATGGAGCTACATTTGTAGCTGTGGGTAAAGTGTCTTGCACAAGGACACAACGACAGTCTGCACCTGCAGGAGCCGGGAGTCAAACCCCTGACCTTCCGATCATGAGACGACCTGCTCTACCATCTGAGCCCCTGTCGCCAGTATAATTTACTATTTATACTATTATTTACTTACTGAAGCAAAACCTTTACCAGTAACAGAACACCTTCTGTTTTTGTAGCTTTTATAAGTTGTGCCACTGCCCTCTGCTGGACAGATGAGGAATTCCTTCTGCTTTTTTAAATGATGGCTGCCCCCTAGCGGCTGGAGTGAGCATTTTGGGTATTTCTTTAACCCATTTAGGCCTGGAGCGCATAACCGCATTTCTACCATTGAAGCCTGGAAAGCGTATACGTCATTTTTAGGTATAAAGGTTTCTTTGCACCAATTATCGGCCCCTGGGCCAATTAAATGCATCAGGATAGAGGCGCGGGAAAGTCTGAATCAGCCCATAGGTTTTACAGGCATTTTTTTCCAGGCGTTTTAGGCCTAAATTTAAACATTCAGGAATGGGGTAGAGACTGCTGTTTTAGACCTCTACTGTTGTTGATCAGTCAACATTCCATACCACGGCCTTCTCTGGGGAAGATGATCTACAATGTATCTTCTTTATCTTGAGGCTTTCAATTCAAACTAATAACTTGATACCACTGACACCAGAATCCTTCATGCATCTAAAGTTACTGTCTCTTTAAAAGCATCCCACGCCATATATTTCACCTGTATATTTTGTTAGAACTCCCCAGCCTCATTCATCACACAAACCTCTCTGTCCATAACTACAGCCCTGTAAGCCCAGACTTGTCCTTAGCCTCAGGTGAAGGTCTAATTCTGCTAATGTGCTGACTCCCAAACTATTTCTCTGATGGACGCTTGTCATTTTAATGTGAAATTCAAAGCCTCTTTTGGTTTCATTTTGAGCCCGAAGGTTTTGGGTATTTGAGAGTTTCCAGTCACTGGGTTTGTGGTTATCTCATGACCAGAGTCCCGAAAGCCATAAACAATGTCATCAGTGGAGGTCATTAAAGTTGTAAACACACTTTCCTACATTGATCAAAAAGAGCAAGAAATAAATGACACCACCAAAATTGCGCAACTATCCTTTTTACAATAATATTTTACCAAAAGTAGCCATATGAAAATATGTACAATTTTTGATTTTGATTATAGAAATTTGGTCAGAATCTTTGCTACAAGTCTTTGCTACAATGGGAGACTCCTGGATGACTGAGGGTTTACACAAATATGTTAATTGTGTGCTGAATAAATTGTAGATTCACATTTACAAGTATGAAATACACAGACAAGAGATACTAAATACTAAAAAAATAGAATGATTGAACTTTTCAATATACAATACAATATAGAATTTTGTCTGGAGCAGGTTTGTAGCTCAGGAGCTGCAGCTAATATCCACATGTTAGCTGTCAAAGTGTCAGTAACTCCAATCCAAAGGTTTCAGTTTCCTTTTGAAGGTCTTATACCTGGATTTTCCTAGTGTTGTAAGGAAATATTGGATTCATTTGTGGATATAATACTGTGCATATAGCATTTTCTTTTGATAAATTTCATGAGCTTTCAGGCATATCCTTTATGTGACAGTGACGCTGATGGGAGACCCTGCTTACTAACTCATCCCTGTGAAGAACTGGAATGTTACAAATGTGTTTGAAAAGTTAGGGGAGAGTTTGGACACAACTTACAATTTAATTTTCTCGCTCTCTCTTCCATTGTTTGTAATTAAAAAACAGGTATAGTGCTTTGGTGTCAGCTCTGTGCATCTGCCTGAGGTGTGCTATTTTTTAGCTTAGCATCTTGACTTCAGTCAGTGGAGATACATAGCTTGATCTAATGTACACCGTCCAGAGGTCTCCAAGATGGCAACAGTAACAACAAATGTTACAAGTTAATTTCTCCATTGTGAGATCAATAAAGTCTTAAAGTGGACATATCATGCATTTCAATTTTAAAAACAGGCTTAAAATCTTTCATTAGGATGTCTGTGCATTGATATTTTACATTTTATACATTCAAATAATGCCTCTATGAAGATGACATGATACTCAAATATAGCATGTGTCAGGGCTGATGAGGATTTGTCCTGGAGCGCCCCTACAGGCAACAGGGGGAATCGCATTGTAAAAAACAAACAATTAGCGTTGATTTAAACATGTGTCTGTAGCGCAACGAGTGGCTGGGTCCATGCTATGAGACAGAACGGCTCAGAACTGATCAATTTTGGATTATTGGCTTTAAAAATGCGGAGGACAGTTTAGGGGTTTGAACAATGACGTAATTGTTACCAGGAAGTACAAAACCCAGAGCAGCAGAAGTCAACATGACAGGCCCAACGCAAACAGGATTCATTCAAAACTGTGTGAATGAAGTGAAATACTGCTTCAGGTATGTTTTTCAGGAGGGAACAACATTACAACATGGTTCAAAGCTTTAAAACGTCAATTTAGCATGATATGTCTTGTTTAACTTATCTTACAACAGAAACACAGGTAGATTCAAGGAAATGGAGCCTTTTCCTATTACACCGCCCACAAATGGAGTCCAAAGACTAAGAATGAACTCTTGAGTGTCTCTCTCGCACTAAGATCCTTATAAGCAGGAGTCTCTAAACATCGTTGTACTTGTTTTAACTGAAATTGTAAAAGTAAATTTTGTGTGCTGTTTTATTGTACTCTACTATAAAACAGGGCACTCATGAAAAAGAGAGCCTGTACTCTCATTGGGCCTTCTTATTGAATATCATACTTTTCTCTCATATTGGGCAGCCCTACATCGGACAATACTGAGCTATTGAATGTCCTGAAAATGTGATTGTTTCTTGGACTATTCCCGCACGTTCAGGTGTCCAGCTGAAGGTGTTAATCCCCTGGGGGCAGAGCCATAGTCCGTGTGGCCGGTGGTCAGTCTAAGCCTTTTCCATATTGTCCTGTTCACACAACTCCATATATGAAATGATTTGGGTGTAATCCGTTTGAGGCTGAGCACATCTGCTGGAGCACAGAGGGCACAGCTGCAGCATCCTCTGTATTATTAGACATGTCTGTGGTGCAGAACACAAGAAGCTCTGTGCAGATGTTTGTGGTTTGCAATGTTTTTAAGTGGTTGTAAAAGTCTTGAATTGATTGGAGTGGAATGTTGTGCACTCAGTATTACTTGTACTTGGACTGCTACAACTGCTACTGCTACTAGAACTACTGCTACAATTGCTACTGTTACTAGATTCTGCTACTATAACTACTGCTGCGGATAGTGGATACCATTTCTTTTCTATTCTATATTGTTCAAAAACTATATTATTGAAGAAAAAAATGCCCTCACTTCCTGATTCAACAAGGCACTCTCCGTAAGCCCCTCCCACAGCTCCATTGTGACATGCAGTGCTTAATTTGATCCGGCTTTTGGGGGAACGCATTCCGGGAAATCGGAATTTTGAGCTTTATTGGATCCGGGAAATAAAATACTCCAACAACTTTTAAATATGCAATTATTTTGGGCTGTTCCCCCATAAAATCCACCCAGCACACAAGTGTTCCTGGAAATCTGGATTTACAAATTAAGCACTGGTGACATGCTTCCAGTGGTGGGCGAAGTACTTCATTTCACTTGAGTAAAAGTACAGATGCTACTGGTCAAATATTACTCCAATGAACGTGAAAGTTTGCCAGTGAAAAATATACTTAAGTTAAAGTACCGAAGTATTTGCTTCATCAGGTACTTGCAAAGTAAAAAGTACATTTCATTTGAGTGTTGTGAATCTTCAAAAACATGAAACCTATGAATATGCAATACTTCTGGAGATGTAACGAGAGGAGGAGCCTGGAGGCGCTCACTGGATCACTTGGGTGTAGAGTCAGCCAGGTGCTCTTCAGGATAAGTGGGCAATTTTATAAATACATGAAAAGAGATATCCGAGGCACATCTGTTGAAGCTCAAACTAATTTATTCACACAACGCGAAGGTCTTGTATTTGAGTCTTCTTCCTCTTCAGTTCACCCTGGTTTAACTGGTGCAGATATAAATTACCAAAGAATAGAACAGGTATATTATTGATAATATACTATATCAATTGCAGTATATATTATATAATGATATATTATATTATTGATACACCGCAAAAGATCATCGAAAAAACATGTTCTTGAAATAAGTACATTTAATCCTGATTTGAGGAAGTAAGTAAAATGGTTTACCAGTAGAACATGTATTTTTGCATTTAAAATGATAAAGTATATATAAATTACTTGAAATTAGACACTTTTTCTTATTTTAAGTTCAAAAATGCTTAACAAATTTATGAAAACAAGAAAACATCAATAAGTTTGTAATATATCAAAAACTTGTTTCAAATGAACAATTTAATTGTTATTCATTAAGAAAATAACCAACTGGAAAAACACCTTGTGACCTTTGACCCTGATAACAGCTTCATTCTTGCTGCTATTGTTTTTAAGTTAGTTTTGCAAAGGCTCTTGTTATTGAGATCCAAATAGTTTCACTAAATCCCAGATCTGTTCAATGGGTTCAAGTCTGGACTTTCCAGATCCAGCTCCAGGTTCCTTTTTCCTTAACCAAGGCCAGCAGTGGCACCTTCTACTGGGTGGTGGTCTAATACATGTGTTAAGCCCTGTACTTGTTCCATTGGCAGAGTCAAAATGACTCAAAATAATGACAAATATTCTAAATTGGATCAAATTTAACTTATCAAGAGATCAGTGTTTGTAGTGAATAAAATGAGTAAACAAATCATAGGAGCCATCGCTGTTATTGTTTTCAGCAGTTGTTTTGTTGAACAGTCAGCAACAGCTGATGCTTTCAGACGTGTATTTACTGTATATAACACAGATCTGATGTAACTCCAGAAGCACTGTCTGTCTGTGAACTATGTTTTTGCCTTTCATAGAACTATTATTATTACTTTGAAACATTCATGGTGCTACCAAAGCCCCGGATGTGACCACATCACCATGGCTGTATTATATGGTTAGTGGTATTGAATTCTGCATCTGCACAGCGCCACCTTCTGGTCCGGAGAGGACATGATAATGATATTAAATCAGAGAAAAAACCACAACGCGACCAACTTGTCTGCACTCCGTAAATAACGAGAGGTTTTATTTACAAATGTAGTGGAGTAGGTGGCATTGTATTTGTTCATCAAATGTAGTGAAGTAAAAGTAATAAGTTGTCAACAAAATACTACTCAAGTAAAGTACAGGGCTGCAAAAACTCTACTAAAGTACAGTGTTGTGATGTCACAGAGTGGTGTATGAGCTGGAGACGGGTCACAGTCACATGTTAAAGCGTCAGTGACCATTATATTTATTCTCCTAAAGCCGAGTTGGACGGTCCTCAGGTGATGAACGCAGAAGCTGATACAGACGCCCCGCAATCACAACACTTAGTAACATAAATACAGATAAAAGTAATAGTACTGAGGGCTGGCTGTTAAGGTCCGCCAGTGTAAATGATGATGTGGTAATGCCTGTGATGTGGCCATGATGACAGAGACTGCAATAACAGGAGACCACTAAACTGTAATAATGTCATGTGGCCTGACTCCGCCCCCTCGCCGTGGGCGGGCTCCTGTTTCCAACCAAACAGTCCACACCAATGTTTTTATGTCATGACAATAACGAGGAACATTGCAATAATGTCATGTCTGTAAGAGCTGAGCATATGAATCAGGGGGGATATTTGATTGATAAATGGACACCTCCCTCTCTCTCTCTCTCTCTGTCTCTTTCTCTGTCTGTATCTCTCTCTGTCTGTCTCTTTCTCTCTGTCTCTTTCTCTGTCTCTCTCTACCTCTGTGTGTTTCTCTCTCCCTCCTTCGCTCTCTATCTAAAAGTGTTGTTTTAACAGAAGAATAAATGCATTTTAAAAGTCAAAAAGTCCTTCGCTCTCTTTCTTTCTTTCTCTCTCTGTCTATGTGTTTCTCCCTCTCTCTGTCTCTATACCTCTCTCTTTACCTTTGTGTGTTTCTCTCTCCCTCTCTCTCTCCTTCACTGTCTCTTTCTCCTTTTCTCTCTTTCTTTCTCTCTTCTTTCTTTCTCTCTCTCTGTGTCTCCTTTCTCTTTCACATCTCTTATCCTTCATCATCTCTCTTCCTCACTCTTTTTCTGATCCTTTTTACTGTCTTCTCTCTCTCTGTCTCTCTCTGTCTCTCTCTCTCTCGCTATACCTCTCGCTCTACCTCTGTGTGTTCGCTCTCTCTCTTTCTCTGTCTCTTTCTTTCTCTCTGTCTCTCTCCTTTTTCTCTCACATCTCTTACCTTCATCATCTCTCTTCTCCTCCCTCTGTTTTTCTTATACTTTTACTTACCCCCCCCCCTCTCTCTTTCGCCCTCTCCCTGTTACGTCACCACGCCGCTCCCACCCTTTGAGCTCGCGCAGACGTAAACACAGTCATATGTCGTCGCTGCGCAGTTCTCCTTCGGTCCCAGAGAAGAGTATCTTTAACAGCGGAATAAAGGACGCTTTGTGCCGCTCCAAAGTCCGCTCTCCTCCGCTGGGCCTGGTGCTGTGGCGCCATCTGGTGGACGCTGCTGGGCGGTTCAAGTACAGCAGCGGTGTAAATCCACAATGTGTGATTTTAATCAGAGGTGGAAAAAGTACTCCGTATTCTTACTGGAGTAAAAGTGCAGATACAGGAGCAAGAATTTACCAAAGTAAAAGTACAAGTATCAGATTACATTCCTACTATGCAAAATTATGAAAGAATCCACTGGAAAATGTACAAGTAAAAAGTGAAAGTATTTTAAAGACTTTAATGTGGCATAGTAAACCAGGACTGAATCTGGACTAAACCAGGACTGAATCTGGACTAAATCTGGACTAAACCAGGCCTAAATCAGGACTGAATCTGGACTAAACCAGGACTGAATCTGGACTAAATCAGGACTGAATCTGGACTAAACCAGGACTAAATCTGGACTAAATCTGGACTAAACCAGGACTAAATCAGGACTGAATCTGGACAAAACCAGGACAAAACCAGGACTAAATCTGGACTAAACCAGGTCTAAACCAGGACTAAATCTGGACTAAATGTGGACTATACCAGGACTAAACCAGGACTAAATCTGGACTAAACCAGGACTGAATCTGGACTAAACCAGGACTAAACCAGGACCAAACCAGGTCTAAACCAGGTCTAAACCAGTACTAAACCAGGACTAAACCAGGTCTAAACCAGGTCTAACCCAGGACTAAACTAGGACTAAACCAGGTCTAAACCAGGTCTATACCAGGACTAAACTAGGACTAAACCAGGTCTAAACCAGGTCTAAACCAGGTCTAAACTAGGACTAAACTAGGACTAAACCAGGTCTAAACCAGGTCTAAACCAGGACTAAACTAGGACTAAACCAGGTCTAAACCAGGACTAAACCAGGACTAAACTAGGACAAAACCAGGTCTAAACCAGGCCTAAACCAGGACTAAACCAGGACTAAACCAGGACTAAATCTGGACTAAATCAGGACTGAACAAGGTCCAAGCCAGGTCAAAAACCAGGTCTGAACTAGGTCTAAACCAGGTCTGAACGAAGGCTACACTAGGGCTAAAACCAGGTCTAAAC
>OMNZ01094096.1:9566-19860 GCA_900303255.1 Lesueurigobius sanzi
TAAGTGAAGAGCTCATTTGCAAAAGCAGATATCTCCGTTTAGAATTTTGTGCAAACTTGTTTTAAATTTTGATTACCAGTTAAGCTCTTAAAACCTATAGGACCCAAATTGGGCACTAAAATCTCTCTCCTTCCTCTTTCTCTGTCTCTTTCCTTCCTCTCTCTCTTTCCTCTCTCTCTCCTTCCCCTCTCTCTCTCCTTCCTCTCACCCTCTTTCCTTCTTCTCGATCTCTCCTTCCCCTCTCTCTGTCTCTTTTCTTCCCCAGGACCCAAATTGGGCCTGTTGGGGTTTAAGAGGTTAATGAATCAAAAGCAAGTATTTCTGTGAGTGAACATGTCAGAGCCCTCAGAATACACAGGTCTTTGAGCTTTGTTTATGAACATGGTCATCAGAATAACTCACTTTTCTCATGCATTAAATTAGACTGAAGTTAGAGCTTTACCATCGAAGTTGGACATGACACTGTTGGTCTGTAGAAAATAAGTTCAACATGACATCACTAGTTTGAACTGCTATTCACAATTTACTGTGTTACAGTCAATTATAACAGAAAATAGTCTGGCTTTGCACACCCCAAATATTCAAACAAAACAGGTACATAACTACATAATTGTGCTGTTTACACATTTTGACGTCCGTTCCTGTTGGATCAGTAAAGTGGTGCTGGTTGTTTGTGTTGTAGATCCAGCTGATACTGTATATTGTATCATGAATTCAGACATTGATACTGTATACTGTATATGTTGGACTTGATAACAGGTGTATCCAATTCGCTTTCCACAGAAAGAGCTGCATGTTTTGAGGGTCTAACAAATCAACTGAGAACCTGGATAATGCACTTGCACAACATGACAACTAACTGACTAAACAGCACACAATTGCACAAAACCATCTGAAAGAAGTAATCCTCAAATGGTTTTGTGTAAAAAGCAACATGATTTTAATATTTTCATTTGCCATAATGACCAAAGGATTTGAAGATTGCACGGGTAGTTTTGAAATGAGAAATGTGTCAAAGTGACAGGAAAAAACTGTAATGAGCTAAAACTTGTTGACTATATCTTGACCAGAACAAAACCAAAAAATTACAACACACTAAATTGAAACATACCAGAAATAAGGAGGCTCATCAAAATAGCAAAAAGCATAATTTGCCTTAACTATTTTAAACTATGCAAGTCACACAAGCCAGCCCACTTTTTATTATACCTGTGGTGCATTATGGGTGATTTTAGCTGGTGCAAGGCAGCAAAGGATACACAGATGCATCCTTGGGACACATGCCTGTGGAGCACATGCACAGTGGAACAGCACTTGGGCAGAAAGTGATGATGTGGATGCCTGAACATGCCCAAATTAGACCCAGGCAAGGTACCTATGGAAACAGCGTACTGTGTAACACAGCAGTGAACAACACATGGCAAGTGAGATTTTGGCTAGTTTTCTCCCATAACATCTAAGTTTTCATTTTAAAGCATAAAACATACTATGTTTATTTTATAACATTTTGTCAACTTGCTTTTCAGATTTTATCTGAAATCACTATATTATTCACAAATGCTGATATGTTTGGTCCACATGACACATGAAATCTGCTCTACAAGTGAGGCCATTTCCTTAGTGGAAGATGCAAGCTGCGATAGTGTGCAGACATATACTGTACATGGTAGCGCTTGTGCTTCACAGCTAAAAGGTTCCAGGTTCAATTCCTGGGCCTTTCTGTGTGGAGTTTGCATGTTCTCCCCGTGTCTGTGCAGGTTTCCCCTACCACTAAAAACATGTACAATAGTCCAGGATGAGAGTGTGTTTGCGTGTATGAGTGTGGGACAACGGATGGAAATTAACCCATGGTTACAATCTGGAGTGGTGTGTTACAGTACATGCATGGTTCTCATGTGTGTTCATTAACATGCACTGTCCCAAACAAATAAACAAACAAACAACATCCATGAGCATGAGTTTCAAAACTTTAAAGCATGGATTATAATTAAAAGGTTTCCATTAAACTCTTGCAGCCAGGCCGCGGACAGCATTGCTGCTCAAAGAGGGACCTAATGCAACCAAACCAGACTGGAGTGTGCAACAATATCCCCCAGGACACTCACGAGGGCGGACTCCGTTCAAAAAATAGAGATACAATTGGCTAGTTCTACGCGAAGCCTGCTAGCTGACTCCGGAAGCTCCCATTGACTTTCCATGTGAACTTTTTGGCCGCTCTTTAACTCATTACTGGAAATAGTCTCGTTAATATGACCCTCAAGTGCTTGTCTTATGTTATTGGTTGGATCGCCATGTGCTTGGACCATAGAGTGTAAAAGAAAGGTGGAGGGAGCCTGCGAGGCTTTCCCCATAGTGTTCATCGCGGGCTAAAGAAGCCTATTCATGCTAACATTTGAAAAGGCAGCCATGTTGCATTTGTAGAGCCAAATATATATTAAGGTATGTGCGAGTTACTGTGCATGCTCTTTGGCTCCCTATGTCTTCCTTTGGCTCCCTCCGTCTTTCTTTTACACTCTATGGTCCAAACACAAGGCAATCCAACCAATACATGGATCAGAACCTGCTCAGTCAATATCTAATCCCTAGCCTGAGCTGTTGCGTTTTGAACCATTTCTTTTTACTCCAAATATCCAAAATCCGCTCTGAACAAATCTTTCTGAGTAAAAAGTCAAATATAAAACCATAAATTTAAACCTGGCTCTGTTACATCAGCATATACAGCAAAAGCTTCAAAATCATATCTCAAAAAGCAAAACAAAAAACCTGTTCCGAACTACTGCGTCTGGTACAATATCACTTTGTAAATTGCATGGTGTTGATTTGATCTCCTCTCTCCCTTCTCTCTCCCTCTCATTCTCTCGCTCCATCTCCCCCTCGCTCCCGCTGAATAACTCGCATTCCCCCGTCATTGCATTACCTCGTATTATGTGGCAGGGACGGCTGGCAGTCCATGAATAGGCCCAGTTAGATTTCAAACTCCCTGGCGTTGAATAGGTGTGTGCGGTTTTGGAGACACTAGAGGTGCTTCAGGGCTGCTTTTCAAAGAGCGGCTTTAGAAAGAGGAGAATGCAGTTGAGGGAAGGGTTAAAGGATTTCTTTTTCTGCTCTTGTGCTTCATCTTCCATACCGGCGAAGGGAGATGAGCCGGTAAAAAGGACAGCGAAATGAGAGGGATGTATGGACAGAGACGTAAAGGGGCTACAAAGAGACATTCGAGACAAGAGCGGAGTGAGACTTTAAAAGGAAGGTGTCTGAAAGAAAGCATGGTCCGCATTGAAAGAGAGGATATAATGAAAGAAGAGTCTGCATAATTGGGTTCCTTGGCGAAATCGTCATGTGTGTGGGGTTATTACGTACGGCGATTCTTTTATGGATAGAGACATGTCAACTTTGAAGCCTGTGTGATCACAATCAAGGAAGGCAAAAGCGCCTTTCTATGTGAAATCTTACAATTGGTACAGGTAAATTGGGAAGTTGAGTAAATACAGAATAAAGGCAGTGACTAGATGGGAGCTTCATCCCGAGCAGCAGTGACTGACGAATCAAAAAACTCCATTTTGTCTTCAGTGAATAATGATTATTGTTCAGTTCATTAGTGTAAGACAATATGTGTAGTAGATGTTATCTGTGCCTTGACATGTTTCGATGGGGGGGAACTCCCGTCTTCCTCGGAGTTCTCCCCGTTGAAACATGTCGAGGTACAGATAACATCTACTACACCTACTGTCTTACACTAATGAACTGAACAATAAGCAGTGACTGACAATCAATAATCAGAGGTCCATTTACAACCTTCTATGGTTCAATAATAAGAAGATTTTTTCCCCCTCCATTTGTCTTTTTTATTTAACAACACCAAGTGACAACAAAGCATTATGTGCAAACAAAATATGTAGTATATTAAGTCATCATATTGTGAAGGGCAGGAGTGTTGGGGAAAACGGGGCTATTTCAAGAATTGTACAGAGAACAGATATTTATGGAGTGGAGGTGGCATATTCTCAATACTACACAATACACAATAACTAGACTCTGGATGTTGATATAAAGTGCATTTATGGTTTTTACAGTAATTTAGTCATGCAACTTAATTACCAAAGAGATGAGGTGTGCGTGGATCAGGAAGTCTGGGCATCTCTGCTCAGTTACGCACCAGTTCATACTACATCCGCCCAGGGTCCGGGCCGGAAGACTTCCGACTGCAGAAAGAATCCGCAAGGGGTCTATTTTTGGCCTGATCAAGCTCACGGGAATATTACCAGGCCGACCGGAAGTCAGACGCCGAGGGGAAGAAGATTGCGGTGAATTTCAAAATTAAATCTACTACAGACTTATTCAAACTTGCAGTAACTTGGCTAATACTGAAAATAAACACAGGAGACACGGGAGACACGCGGCCATGGCGGATCACGGAGGAGCTGCTACGGGGGATATTTGTGCACAAGGACTACATTTTCAACTCTGAAGAGGAAATACATCGCTGTATTTGGATTTTAAGGATTTCTGAGGGCAGCAGGAGTCCATGAGTGTCTGAGGACTCCTGACAATGAATGGTGAGTTTTTTTTCTGTGTTTGTTTAGCTATAAATGCTATGTTTGCTAGTTCTTCCGTATCTACGCTGTTGTTATCGCTTGTCACCCCGTCAACTCGTGGGGCCATTTTTGGAGTATTGTGTGAAATGTGTTGGTTTTTTTGCACTGTTCTAATACACACACACACAACAGATACATACAACTGAATACTTAATTTAATGGGAAAAGTTCAGGGGTGACTATATATGTATTGTACACGGTTCATGTGTTTTGTTTTAAGCCCATAAGGAGAGTATGTCGTGGTGCCCTTCAGCCCCCAGTGATTGTGTACACTGAATAAGAGTGTTTGAGTGCGGATCCAAGATTATGGCTTGAATCCAGCATTATGTACAGTATTTACACATACAATAATAACACAGTGTTGAGTGTTACATTAATATTTGTAAAATTATTGATATTTGAATTATATGAGTGCTGATATCCCACTGCAACCGAAATCTGCACAAAGAACAAACCTATTTAGTGGTGGATTATTCTGGATATCTTTCCTAATTAACATGAAACCCATTGTGCGCATCCACGCCATTGTTTACTACGGGATTCCTCACACCCAGAGTTATTTACAGCGGAAAAAGAACCAGCAGGAAGACAATATGCAGCGTTATGAAAGATAATATAGCCCCCAGATAACAAAGACAGGGCAGGGAGGGTGGAAAGCATATAAGAAGACACCATAACAAAGCCAAAGGAAATGAAAAGCTTTGACACAAAAGGAAGAATATTCAGAGTGATGGAGAGAGCGGGATAAAAGGAAGAAAGAGCTATAATGTAATAGCATTGTAACATATGGTATATTAAAGGTGACAATATAAAGTTGAAACATGATGAAAGATCTAGAGAAAAGGAGGAACTGACAATGCAAAAAGATTATGGTAGATGTAATTTGTAATGCAATTTTAATATAATTATCAGTACTTCTAATGGGCTGTAATGCAATACTGGGTCTTGCCAACAATGTGTTTACAGAATACTGATACCCACCAGTGCGTGTGCAAAAATCATTTCTACTACTGTATATTGTATGTGTCTTCATAGCCACTCTCAGTACTTCTTCACGTAGATACTTCATTACTCATAAACAGAAGTGAGCAAGCATTCCTCAAATATCCAGCAGAGAGGGCTTTACTTTCGTGACAAAGCTACAAAAGCCACTGTACCAATGTAGCAGTGAAAGACGAAGTGAGTCAATTAAACTGTTAGTTTTATTTCAAAATCATTCTTAATATAACTTCCCTCGCACATTTTTAACATCCCAATTCTTTTCAGGACTTCCAGGGTCACTGTCACAGAAATGCTAACAACTTGCTAGTTTACGAAATTGACACAAATGCTTTATTTTATAACTTTAAAACTGACACAATAGTGCAATTTTTCTGTAGTTTATCAAAATAAACTGGGTAAGGGTGAGGAGAATAAAATGGGTGAGGAGAATATCTTTGGCTCCCTGTAGTGAGGAGGGGTTGCCCATTAAAATAAGGACAGGCCTGTGGAGAGATGAGCCCTCTCAGAAAGGCACATATATTTTTATTTTTTTTTACCAAAAAAAACACCCTTAATGAAATACACTGCCAGTCGGAAGTTTGGAAACATGTTTTATATGTTTGTTTTTGCTGAGAGCGGCTCCTCTCCTCCTAAGACCTGACTTGTAACCTTACCAGGAGTGGGACGTCTCCAGCTTGTCTCCCTGGAGATGTTGACTAAAGAAGCCAAATATCAGAATATGTGTTTGAGAATATAAGGTCCATTCTCTGATTACCCACAACAACAAAAATGGCATTTTCTGTGTCTTGCTGGTCATCAGGAGGATGTTTGTGTTGCTGGCAACGGTATAATCTACTATGTTACTCAGTGCACCCTGAATTACCACATATGGTATTATGTTTTAAACAAAAAAAGATTAAATAGATTCTTCAGAGTAGCCCCCTTATTTTCTTTGAATACTGTTTTGCACACTTATTTTCTCATTGAGCTTCACGATGTTGTCACCAGAAATGGTTCTCACTTCACAGACTGTTGAAAACCATTTTGTGTCGCACTAAATAATGCGGCTCATTGAGAAAATGCCAAGAATTAAATGTGACTATTTTGAAGAATTAAAAATACAAAACACATTTTGAGTTATTTTCCAGCATACAGTGCTGTGAAAAAGCATATGTCCCCATCCTGAATTAGTATATTTTTTTGTATTTATCACACGTCATCAAGCCAATTTTCTTTGTCGCTCAAAGACTTCTTGATGATCCCCAAAACTTTAGGAGAGGTTGTAGGCAGAAATTCTTCAGTCTTCATCTGTACTCTGTCGTTGAAGTGTAGGACAATTCGATCTTAGTCCAAAGATCGTCATCAACTTAAGACGATCTTTGGACTAAGATCGAAACGTCCTACACTTCAACAACAGAGTACAGATGAAGACTGAAGAAACTTTGCCTACGATGGACAACTCCTGTACGACTGAGAACCTACACAAACTTTAGGAGAGATGTTCTGTGGACTGTTACAACAAAAGTTATACTTTTTGGCAGATCTGCAGCCCGTTGCATCTGGTGTAAAAATACTAGAGCATTTAATAAAAAGAACATCATGCCCAGAGTGAAACATGGAGGTGGCAGAGTGATGTCTGGGTCTGCTTTGCTGCTTGTGGACTTGGACAACTTGTTGTTTGCTGCTGTTTACAGGAAAATCCTGAAGGTGAACATCCAACCATCAGTTTGAGACACAAAGCTCAATGCTTTTTAATAAGGCTGAATGGAAGAGTGGAACAAAATTCTCCCCAGTGATATGATAAACTCATCACAAATGTTACATTTCAGATATCTATGCAAGATCAGATGTAATAATGATTTGGAAACTGCATTTTGTATTTTCTGGGGTTGTCTTCGTGTGATGTAAACATTGGCTTGATCATCAGAAACATTTAAGTGTGATAAATACACAAAAACATTCTAATTCAGGAAGGGGACATACAGTATACTTTTTCACAGCACTGTAATTCCACGTGTTCGTTCTTGCATTCCCTGAGTACAATGTTACACAGTACAGCTTCAAGCATCAGTGTGTACTGCGTGTGATGGAAAATATCAAACGGATCGTGGAGATGAAACGTGGAGATGCAAGCAGAGGTGGAAAACAGAGCTAAGCACGATCACACCGGAGACACGACAATAGCGTCAGGAGGAGGAGACAAAAAGCCCGCAGGAGACAGAGCGAGGACGGGGCTGATGACACGAGCTCCGCTGTGGGGAGAGAGAACCAACACGTCTGCGAAATGCCAAGCCGCACAAAGGAACAGGTGTTTGGGGGGCTAGGGTTTCAGGCTGACGGGATAACAGCCATGTTGACATTCACGCTCCACAAAGACTCGCCTGTTCACCCACGCCATGTTGTTTTAAGGGTGGAAAATATGCATAAAAGATTAAGGCATTACCAGCCATATGACGATGACAGCTATGAAATGGTATCCGCGAGAGAGATCTTCATTTCTCCGCCGGCTGACGTCTTGGGGGGGCTGCGGAGAGGGGTGTGAGAAAGCGAGAGCGAGATGAAGGAGAAATGCAGGTATGGGAGCTGGCGAATTCTTTCTGTGGAGGTGAGAGTTGAAAAATCCAGAGGCTACAGGGAAACGGAATCCCTACGCGCCCAGAGGGGTGATGTGGTATAGTAAGTGTCACGCGTTGACAGGAGAGAGGCCCGTAACAGATCATGTGTCGAGGGTCTTTGTGGTACGCTAATGTGCAAGGAATAGGTGGCATCACAACGTTCTAAAGAGCCTAGTTTCAATCTGAGGTGGAGGGCAGCTGAAAATGGTAAATGTCAAAATTCGTCTTGCTAGTCTTCGTTTATTGGTAATTTCTCTGTAATTCCTGGAACAATGCTAAAAAAACAAAAAAAAAAGTCCAATGTCTACTCTGTCAGCACATATGAAATACGGTCTAACTATTTTCTCATAAAGGTGTCCAAAAGTGGTGACAATATTCAAAAAAATGTGCAGGATGTTGGCCAGTAGAATAGCCTGGCCTTAGCCATCTGTAAAGTCCGGTCAATTATAATTTCCTACATGTTACGTCTGGATCTGATCTCAGTGGCTGTGATACATCGGTTGGATTTCTTCAGATCATTCAGCGAGCGGGGGAGGCGTGTGTTGTAGGTGACATCAAGTATATACAGGAAATGAAAATACGGATGGATAAGGCCAGGCTAGTGATTGGGTAAAATCAGATCCAATCCTTTCGAACTATAAAAGGAGTTGACCCCTCCCACCTGATAAAGGAGCTCAATTGGGAAGATCCAGACCCTCTGTATGAAATGAGTACGAGGGTATGGTAAGACCAGGCTACATAAGAATAATATGGCAAGTCTGTGAATCCAATCACGATCAAATACTGATCAAGTAAAACATTTGTCAGTTTTCAGTTATTCGCCCAAAGAGATGTATTGGCACCTGCCCTTCAACTGAAATAGACTCCGCAACGTGAACGCAACCTATCAGTGTGTCTTCAAGTGCCAGTAAGTAAACACACACGCCCACGTATACTGTATATAAAAAGGTTAATGTTAAGGTTAATGAACTCTGTTGTCCCCATAGGACAATAAAGCTGCTGCTGGGGCATCCTGTCATGAGCAGACTGCTGTGTGCACAGCACCCAGGGACCCATCTCCAGATGTGGAGCCGAGCTAATGGTTGGAATCATTTGTCTGGGGATTAACCTGTTGTGCATGTTTTGGGGTGATGGCATTTACCCATCGAAACAGAAGGAAGATGCAAACTCCACACAGAAAGGTCCGCACGGCATTTTGAGTCTCACAAATAATGCTTCTTGAAAGGCTGGAGCCGATACGTTCACACTCAGATCCACAGATATTTTGGACCAATCACGAGGAGGTATTGCCGAGTTGGTGGGTTTTACATTTGCCGACAACAAGCACATTTATTGATAGAAAAACGTGATTTATGAAGGAGCAACAGCTCCGAACAATTGTATGCTAATGAATATGCTAATGAAATTTGCACTTTAATATCAATCCAGCAGGTTATCTACCAATATCCTCAGATACAGATCATTCACTGAACAGTATGGTTACATCACATATCAAATACTGATATTGATTTTACTGATAACAGTTGCAATGTTGATTTATTCATTTACAAACAACTTCTGTGTTCACTTTTGTGTTGTGTTTTTTTTTTTTTCTTCAGTCAGAAATAAGCCACACATTAGGTTAGAGGTCGGTGGCTATTGAAGTCAGTTTTTTTTGTCATATGGCTAAATGCAGTTTAATCAAAAAGGACTGTTCACAATCAAGTCCAAATTAGTGCCAACCTTTATTTATCCATCCATCCATCCATTTTCTTCCGCTTTATCCGGGGTCGGGTCGCGGAGGCAACAGTCCGAGCAGAGATGCCCAGACGTCCCAATCCACACACACCTCATCCAGCTCTTCCTGGGAGATCCCAAGGCGTTCCCAGGCCAGCTGAAAGACCTGGTCTTTCCAGCGTGTCCTGGGTCTTCCCCGGGGCCTCCTCCCAGTGGGACGTGCCTGGAACACCTCTCGAGGGAGGCGACCAGGAGGCATCCGAAACAGATGCCCGAGCCACCTCAGCTGGCTCCTTTCGACGTGGAGGAGTAGCGGCTCTGTTCTGAGCTCCTCCCGGGTGACTGAGCTCCTCACCCTATCTCTAAGGGTGCGCCCAGCCACCCTGCGGA
>OMNZ01094097.1:0-13897 GCA_900303255.1 Lesueurigobius sanzi
ACTCCGATTGAGATTGACCGTCATGTTTAGCTTCTTCCATTTTCTAATGATTGCTCCAACAGTGGACCTTTTTTCACCAAGCTGCTTGGCAATTTCTCCGTAGCCCTTTCCAGCCTTGTGGAGTTGTACAATTTTGTCTCTGGTGTCTTTGGACAGCTCTTTGCTCTTAGCCATGCTGAATGTTTGGGTCTTACTGATTGTATGGGGTGGACAGGTGTCTTTATGCAGCTATCGACCTCACACAGGTTCATCTGATTCAGGATAATACAGTGGAGTGGAGGAGGACTTTTAAAGGCGGACTAACAGGTCTTTGAGGGTCAGAATTCTAGCTGATAGACAGGTGTTCAAATACTTATTTTCAGCTGTATCACACGAATAAATTGTTATAAAATCATAGATTGTGATTTCTGGATTTTTCTTTTTAGATTATCTCTCACACAGTGGACATGCACCTACCATGAAAATTTCAGACCCCTCCATGATTTCTAAGTGGGAGAACTTGCAAAATAGCAGGGTGTTCAAATACTTATTTTCTTCACTGTAGTTGGTGGATCTAATTCCAAACAAATAGTGATCAGGTTCAATATCTGTGGGGTTTTTTTTTGGTTTGTTTCTTTCAAACATTGTGAACAGTCCATAAAGAGTTAAACAAGCCCTGTCCTTCATCATCAAATTGTAGAACGTGAACCCAAGCTGCACAAGGACTCATTATGCCCACTGTGTGTTGCAAAAGCCGTGAATAGTAACTGGAGCATGATCTGCATAACTCCATCGTAATAATTACACGTCCCATAGAGGATGCAGAATAGGAAGACAAAAGTGATGGCTCCATCATGTAACACAGCTCTGAAAGTTACTCAATTCAGCCACGATCACACAATACAACAACTCGGCAAGACGGTGGTGCAACGGTTTTGGCTTGTGCATCGCAGCAAGAAGGTCCTAGGTTCAATCCCTGCGGCAGGAAATAGAACTGTTGAATGTTCTCCCAGTTTGCGGTGTCCCCTACTACTAAAAACATGTACAATAGGCCAAGATGAAAGAGTTTGCTAGTGGGTGTCCGTGGGTCAACAGACTGTAGTATTATTGAAATTATTATAGACATGATATACATTAGATCAGGGGTAGGCAAGGTTGCTTGATAGAGTGCCTATTTTCTTCATTTTCAAAGCACCAAGGGCCGAACCTCCCAATTGTAGCTCAAAATAAAGCACGACTTTCTCCAAATGCGAAAATCACGAATTACTAATGAGATGTCTATCCTGGAACTTGTTAAAGAAATGTACAGTATTTTCTACATTATAAAGTACTTTAGCAGGTATTTGGCTGCTGATTTTGTAGAAATATTTCCCAAAATAGTCTTGGGGGGCCAGAGGTTCTAGAGGGGCAGATTTTGCCCCCGAGCCTGACGTTGCCTACCCCTGCGTTAGATCATGGCTACAATCCGGGGTGGCATGTTTATGCAGATGAGTCCCATTTCACAATTTGGTCCCTTGCAGGTGCCACTATACACTAAAACCAATTGGACAATTGTATAAGAAGTCTATCAAAGAACATATACAGCTCATCATTGAGAAGTACAGTTAAGTTTCAAAAATTTAAAAATGTTTAAATTATACTTGTATTATAAAAATATCAGTAATATGGCCCCACCACCTCTCAAAGATTTCTTTAAACAAAAAAACAAATAATGCGGGTAGGTTTACCAGATCAGTCTCCAGTGGTGACTGTGAAATCCAGTTCAGGAGAACTGCTAAAAGTCAAAACTCCTTAAGTATTATCTTGCAAAAGCTGGAATAGTGTCCTGTTCAGATCAGAGCGTGTGCCTCCTTTACTGCTTTTAAAAAACAGATTAAAAAATGGTTGCTAGATAATCAAATTTGTGATCACACATAAAATGCATCCTACGGTTCTTTGTTGTGTGTGTGTCGCTATTAACTGTGACTAATGAAATGACAGCAATGTGATGGCCATTCATTAGTCTTTCATAATGTGTTTTATGTATTTACAGTACGTAAGTGCCACGAGGACATTAGCTTCAAGCTAAATCTGGCATTTTTACACTAAAGTCTTTGTGCTGGTTGTGTTCATTAATATGCACTGTCCTCTTCAAATAAATAAAAAATGAAAATGAAATGAAATGTGCACTACCCAACCAAATAAACAAATAAATTATAGGGTTCAGGGTTAGAAGGCTTCACCACACACATTACTGCATGTGGGGAATATTGCATAAGAGTTTCACAATCACCCAATACATCTATAACAGGGCATTATTCAAGCACTTTGCAAAACCATGAAATACTTTTCCAAATCGTCTTTTGTGTTTTGGGAAACTGGGCTTCAGAGTCGACCTTGGTCATTACTCAACTTCTAGGTTCTGTAGTTATTTTTAAGTGTGAATATTTAAGGCCCAGGATGGGGCACTGGTTGCTCCCATCCTGCCTTTGAAAATGAACGGAAGCTGGTTGGAAATCTAGCTTTTCACACAGCGTGGGAAACATACATGAGAAATATTGAGGCGTTGTAGTCGGTGGTGACTGCAGGTTTCATTTACTGAAGAAGTGAAAGAACTCTGACTGACTGTTCAAAATAAAACATTGACTTTAGGAAAAATGTTCCCACGACACACATTATTATTTGTACATCATGAAATACAGTATATTGGCATTCTAAAAATGATAGGACTGTAAAATAACTCAGTTACCCATTAACTGGATGGATGAGTGTTTGAATCCCGCAAGCAGCATTCATTTGGCTATGTGGCTGCTCCAGTCCATCCCACTTGGTTAACTTGACTGTGTAGTAAGGAAGGCACAGAAAACCAATGCATAAAAAGCTCATGCCAATTGTTGGTTTGTGCGTGAAAATGTCTTTAAAATTAACCAATGTTAAAAATGGTACCTGAAGTCATAATGTGGACAATTACTTGGCCAAGGGAACAAAGTTTACCAGCCAATACGCAAAAATGTTCAAAGAAAGACACAACAGTAATCTGTTTTTTCATAGTGAGCTGTGATGGCGGATCAGATACAATGAGATCTATGGGATGAGTTGGACTGTTGTGTCCGTGGTGAGAGATAGAGCAGGTCACCTGATTATCAGTGGGGACAGGTCATGCATGCATTTCGTTTCCTTCAAATATGAACTAAAATATTTTAGTTTTGACCTGGTCTGAGCAGATCACGTTCCACTTGATTAAGGATATAATGAGATGAGCACAAAGTGCCCCACACGATCACTTAAATCCCTAATGATTCAACTATTGTGCAGGACAAGCTCCACAGAGCAGGAGCAATAGCCACAGGGCATGCTTAACTACACAATACCCGCAGTAAGGCAGCCAAAGCCTAAGACATAACACACTTGACACACATACTGTATGTCCACACAGCTGAGATGTGCTTGCTCTACAGCTCAGTACAAGCTGATGTCAAATGAGGTCACTGTGCAGGGGCAATAAATATCAATCAATAAATATCAGGATCTTATTTTCTACACCACAAAAATACATAAACTTCATGTTCCTTCAGCACATTCATCAATGTGTAACTGTCCTAACTAGGCTTAGTTAAAATAAAACTGCAGTTAGAGGACTGCTATACCCTGTGTTTAAACAGTAGTCTACGTCTATACAGAACTCTAAAATAACATTTGTCAGATAGAGAGTAGGGCTGCAAGATTAGTCGATAATGAATCATCATCGCAATTTTAAATACTGCAATTACCAAACCCCAAAAGCTGAGGGGTTTTTCTGTATGTTTCTCCAGCGTTTCATGAAGCTGAAATATAATAAATTAGTACTACTGCACTGTATAAAAGCAGTTTTAGAAGTATATTTTGCTGACAATACTAGGACAGTGACCATAAACAATAATATTGGTAACCGCAATGAAAAGAAGGCTTGATTGCAGCATTTTTTTTTCATAATTGGCAATCGAGAGTAATATAGTGCTGTGAATCCTTCATTAACATGTATGAGTGCCCCCGTTCCATTAAAATGACTGCTGGACACCCACTCGAATGGTTCCTCTTTTTACTGTGACCAAGCAACGGAGACAACGCCACAGTCACCAACTCGGCTTGAGTTTGAAAACGCGGCACGTGTCGTGTATCCGTCAGACAATTAAACACCATAATGAAGCTGTGCATCTAACTGTCGAGCTACCACAAAGACAAAGCAGAAAGGGTCTTCTTACCGTGTAAAGCCCTATTCTGCACAGGGCAAGCGAGAGCTGCATGTGCTCCGACATTGTGCTCAACAACAAGTGTAACCCACGGCAACAAACAAGCCAAGCCTCCAAAGAGAGTGAATGGAGAGAGGATCAGGAGGTTAACAAGAAGTTCAGTCCTTACTGTCTCACCCCGACCAGCTCAACTATTTACCGGATTGAAAAGAGGCATTATTGTTGAAAAAAAAAACAAAATCAGGCATAGAAAAGTAGGCTACACCAAACAAACAGCACAAAGATCAGTGGGTAGACACAAGCCTGAGATTAGTTTGTAAGAATCTCACTCTACACAGATTAGCAGCTCTGTGGTCAATAGTGATCCAGAATAAGACTGCAAATTGGATTAGTCACCATTATGTGCCCACACTCTCCATGTTAAGCTTCATGTCGTATAAAATCTTGGGTTTGTACACATCATTCACCGGCTCAGAGCATGAGAAGAGCATTACGGACAGACCACATGCATTCTATTGTGGCCTTTTGTGGATGCCTTCTGTCAAACTTATTATGTTACTGTGCCTCTGACAAGATCCACCTATACTTTGTTTTTTTGAGACTGCTCTAAAGGGATTGCGCCTAGTGGGATAAATAAAGTCATCTGAATCTGAACCACCTGCCCAGGGACTCCTGATGGAAATTAGCAACAGCTTATTTCCATCTGGAATTTAACATTCATTTTATACACGGTCCCTGATCAAATAAATGTATAAACTAAACTAAATAATCTCAGGGCTAATGGGCAATGTCTCTACCAATGAAAATGACTGTTGGCGCCAACACTTCACTTAAGTAGCAGTACAATTATATTTATTCAATGAGTAAAACAAGAACCGGTGGTGCTTTAGTGCAGGATGCTGACTCACTAGCACTCCCCTGAGACACAAACGTACAACTACACAGAGATGACCAACTTTAATCAATAAAACTAAATGAGAGTAAACTAAAGCAGAAATAAATTATAAAAACACAGTGAGAGATTCAAGACCTAAATGAGCGTCACAATAAATAGGAAAAAAACATAATATTTGTTATCATTTTAGTATTGAGACAAATTAATTATAAAAAATTTTGTGGAAACTATCCAATTGCAATTAGCGAATGCAATTCAATTTGTGATTTTTGTTTTAAAATCTATATTCAGTTTTTTTTTTCTTTCTATTTATTCATTTATTTGTCAGGGACGATGCAGTCAACATAGTTACAATACAAGTTTGCAGCTGATGCGACGCATAAAGAATTTATAGCTTGTGCTAATTTTCAACTCCTGTCCCTGGTTGGGCCTTTCTACAAGATTTACAAATACTATACAAGTCTATAGTACAAAACTATTGTAAAACAATTTCATAATCTACAAAAGATCATTCACAAACACAGTGCTACTTACAAATGGGTACATATTTGATTTGTTTTCAACCAAGCCTTCAGCCTTGAGGTGAACATTTTAAACTCAGATATGGTCTTCAGTTCAGTGGGGAGTGAATTCCACAGCTTTGCACTTTTGTAAGAAAAGGGAGACTGACCAAATGAAGTCCTGCAGAGTGGGATCTGACACTTATGGATCCTCTGGTGACTCTGTTGCTGTTTTGTCTTTGAATAAAAGAACTTAGTGGCTCCGGAGCTAGATTGTTGGTACATTTGAATATTAATTTGAGAAAGCATAAATTGCTAAAGCTTTCAAAGCTTAGCAATCTATGTTCCTGAAGAATTGCAGTGATGGTAGCGAATTGGCTTTTTATCACAGTGCACATTGCTTGAGTATGTAATACAATAATCTCATGGATTTAAGTTGTGTAAATGTCTGAACTGCAAGGTCTACAGGATTACACATTAATAAAACCCCTTGAGAACTCAAAGCAATCAAAGGGTTTGCTTAAAATCACTTTAAGTTATCTCAGGTCGTAATTGTAAATAAATAACCAAAGGCTACAGCGGTGGGTGGGATGACTAGACCAAATTCTCTCCGTCTGGAATTTAAAAAAGTGCGTGTGGGTGAACGGTCAAAACAGTCAAGGTCAGAATAGTCCATTCAATGTGGTCTGCCCCACAATTTACATCAAACGGGACTCCTAAACATCCCCAAGGGGGTGGCCAAGAAGGTGGATATGGATAAGGAGCGAGGAGCAACATCAAACGGTCCATCCAGCCAAAACTCAAACTCCTATAGTTACTTCAATGACCACAAAATCAATACACAGTAATTAACTACAGTTAAATCCTGTCATGTTATAAGCAACTCCATTTCTGTAGCTTATAAAACATTGTAGAGATTACTGTACAGTTTTTAAACATAGTTTAAAACCCAGAAAGCCTACTTTCTCCTATGACCATTGATAAATAATTTAGGACAGACAGCAAAGTAGTAATACCTCTGCAAATGACTACTATCTATTATATTGATTACTGTCTGGGTACTTTTGGGTACTTTATTTTGACAACCTTACATGAGAGGTGAGGGATATGATTGAGTTGAGATTGATAACATAACATTCAATTTAAGCTGAGAATGCTGACAAAATGACTACTCCTTGGTGTGTAGCATGTATTTTGTAGCCCAGCAGGAAGGAGGCATGCCTAGATCCTGACCTCTGAAAACAGCCAAGTGCTCAACTAAGACACAGCTGGCCCCACTGCAGAGCTGTTGGTGACAAAGAAACCAATGCCTTTACATTTCCACAAAACTACAGCTAAACCAGTTCACATTGACTGCATAATAACCCATTTATAGATTATTTTGTTTATGCTTCATGCTGTGGTTACAAAACAGCATAACACTTCCTGCAAATAAACATGGCTTGTTTGGGTGATCATTTGTAATACGTGTAAGAGCACAAGCTTCTACTTGTCACTGGGAAGGACCTTTTAATGACTTATAGAATGAGTGTCCAAGAGTGCAAAGTCCTTTTGGGTCTTGGATCTTGGGAGGCCTGTGATAAACAGTCTGATAACGGTGGGTGGGCAGTGAGATGACAACACAATGTCTGACAAGTCGCTTTCCTTTTGTTTAATAAATTCCCATTGTAAGTATTCACAATTAATGCTTTCCTCCCATTGTTACAGGACTATTCGAGCAGCACCCATTCTATTCACATTGTGGACAGCTCACAACACCCCTGGGCACAAAATGTCAGCTTGGTTATTTAACTCCTCTGGTCACAGCTATTTAAATATCCTGCAAACATGTCAAACACAAACGTTGTCTTTTTTGCATGTGTGTGGCATTAAACGGACTGAACTTAAAGTAGGTTATTACAGGAATCATTTAATAATAGGTTGAATGGTGGCATACTCGAGACACCTCGAGTTATGCCTTCACCTCGTGGATGTTGACACGCATCAAGATCTGGGTTAATCAGTCATACCCAGTTAATACACAGCACATTAGCCTAAACATAGCACACCTGTTTTGTTATTATGGGGGGTGATCACTAGCCCAAACTTCACCGACAAAACGTGTCCAAACAATTTTACTACATTCACTTACCAGATAATCCATGTACTATGGCAAACCAGTCGCAGGAACAGGAAGATAGTTTATAATAATCCCGTTTTGCTTCGGTGATTCCAAATTATAATGGTTTTTATCCCACGTCGCTTTGTATTTGTATTCCCCGCCTTCCAAAAGCAGCCACAGCAAAATAAAAACAATCTTTAGTGGTTTTGCAGACAAGAAGTACCACCGTCTTCTTCGCCACTTCCACAGATGTCACCAAAGAAGAGCTGTCCTCGATTAAAGGGAGGTAGAAGGCACGGTTCGTGTTCTTTTTATGCTTTAAAGGCAGCTCGGTCACCGACACTCTTGCAGTTTTATCACACAAAATCAGGCGAGTGTTTTGTTGAGGAAACCTGGAGGAAACTGGCGAAGCCCACAACGTTACGTCACGCACAGCGCTTCCTGAACGTAACGTGTCACATGATCAAACACATGGAGTTTTCCCATCCATCAATGCACGTAAACGATGTGTTCGGAAAATTTAACGATCTATATTCCATCCGCTGTGCAGTTGTGCCATCCTCGAATCATCAAAAATAATTAAATGAAGATTAATTGATATTCTAATAACATATGCATATCATATTAATATTACCACCATGTAACATAATTATAAAATGGATGATACTTAAAAACACACAGGCTACACACAAAACAGACATACGTAGACGAGATTTACGCATCCAAAATTACAGTGCAATTCCTCGAAATCCCACGAGGGGGCGGTATGCACCAACAAAACGCTGCAGAAGGAACTAGTTTAAGATTTTTTTTTTTTTTTTTTTTTATCACATGGATATATTTTGAAAATATTAGACATTGCTTAAAACTTTCGAAATAGTATTTTGGAATCGACAACATGCATTGTCGTGTGCCGGTGCTACCTTTGAGTGTGTGCCTGTCTGACTGTCCAAACAGTGTCATCTTAAAATATCAATTCACACTGTCACACATCATCCACGATGTGCCAAGTTGCCTGCATCCACGGTGGTTGGTTTCATGGGTTGGGTTGGTTGGTTCCATGACTCCTCCCTCGATTATTGAGCCTGATGACGCGCTGTTGCTGCGCAGCGCCACAGCCGCACTATCGTCCCAAACGGAGGAGCTCTTTCTCTCTCTGGTGTTGTTGCGAAAATACCTCTTTATTGCCACGCTGTAGTCTCTGGGTTGAAAAATCACCACGAGACAATCTTTCACATGAAATTGAGACACTGAACAATTGGATTTACAAGGACTGCAAGGCTGTTAAAGTTGGGCAATCCGAGTTCGAGGTGGAGTTTGGGGGTGAGCTAGCCCGTTTCACCGCCAGCCAGCCACGACCTCCTCCAGCGGTGCATCATGGCGCGCAGAGCCAAGGCGCTTTACGACTTCAACTCTGAAAACCCAGGCGAGGTCTCGGTGAGAGAAAACGAAATCTTAACTTTGTACAGTGAGCAGGACATTGATGGGTGGTTTGAAGGGGTGAACAGCAAAGGAGAGAGGGGATTATTCCCCGCTTCCTATGTGGAGATACTGAGGAACGACGCCACCACGTTCAACAACAACAGCTGCAACACATCTGGAGAACCACACTCGGACTCCCGCTACGCAAATGTTCCCTCTGGGGGATTTGACGGCTCATTTAAGCCTCCAAATAAAGTCGATAACTTTTCTAAATCAAATCTTCCAGCTTTCAATACGTTTACTGTACCCCCACAGCCGCAATCTCAGCAGCAGCAAAGCTATAGTCAGCAAAGCCAGGGCAGTGATGATGACTGGGACGATGACTGGGATGACAGCTCCACTGTGGCAGATGAGCCAGGCACAGTAGGTAGATACCGTGATTATGAAGGCAATGGACAGTCCACTTACAGCCTAACCACCACGTCCATGTCAAGGGGTAATGCCCAGGGCAAAAGCTCTGCCACGGTCAGTAGAAACCTCAACAGGTTCTCCACGTTTGTCAAGTCAGGGGGAGAGGCTTTCGTGCTTGGAGAGGCGTCCGGTTTTGTCAAAGATGGAGACAAAATTTGTGTGGTTATAGGGCAGCATGGACCAGAGTGGCAGGAAAATCCTTACCCATTTGCTTGTACAATTGATGACCCCACCAAACTAACCAAGTTCAAAGGTATGAAAAGCTACATTTCCTATAAACTCACCCCTACCCACACTCAAACTCAAGTGAACAGGAGATATAAGCATTTTGACTGGTTGTTTGCCCGACTGGTGGAGAAGTTCCCTGTCATCTCTGTTCCCCACATCCCAGAGAAGCAAGCCACTGGGCGTTTTGAAGAGGACTTTATCACCAAGAGGCAGAAGGGTCTTATATGGTGGATGAACCATATGACAAGTCATCCAGTGTTGGCCCGCTGTGACGTTTTTCAGCATTTCCTAACCTGTAATAGTGCAGATGAGAAGGCGTGGAAGCAGGGTAAAAGGAAAGCAGAAAAGGATGAAATGGTTGGGGCCAATTTCTTCCTCACAATCAGCACCCCAGCCACGCCACTAGACTTTCAAGAAGTGGAGAGTAAAATCGATGGTTTCAAAACTTTCACCAAGCGCATGGATGATAGCACCTTGCAGCTCAATGCTACAGTCAATGAGTTTGCACGCAAGCAAATCAGTGGTTTCAAGAAGGAGTATCAAAAAGTGGGTTTCTCTTTCAAGGTCTTGAGCCAGGCTTTTGAAATGGATCAGCAACCATACTCGTCTAGACTCAACCAAGCCATCTCTTTCACTGGCGACGCATATGAGTCCATAGGAGAGTTTTTTGCAGAACAGCCAAGCAAGGACCTAGACCCCATTATGGACTTGTTGGCTCTTTACCAGGGACACTTAGCAAATTATCCAGATATCATCCACGTTCAAAAAGGTAAAGTATAGTAAAAACAAAAACATCATTCACAAAACACACACAACAATATTATTTTTTGATCTGTTTTCACATTTTCTCTCAATTTGTGGCAGCCACCGGTTTATTATTGCAGCTGGTCACTTGGTTTCTATTGCTTTGCAAGACAAATAATGTTTGCTGCTGCGTCACCTGTTTCATGCAAATACCTTTATACTATCCTTTACCTTTATAATATCTTTATACTTTCTTTTCATAGTGCCTCAATACAAGGGTCTTTCTTCAGGTGAAAACTAGTGCGCAGGTCAGGTCATGCTTTGCTATATAGTCTGTGGTTTATCAATCTCCTGTGATACAGCTGTTGCACATTAGGAGAAGCAGTGTAGTTTAAAGTAAATGGTGTTATTTTCGTTTCATCACACTTTGCTTTGAACAAGATCCTGAATGGGGCAAGGCCATGTTGTGTTACCTAAGTATTTCTGCAACAGAAGAGGTTGCTCAAATTCATTGTCTTCATTGTGTACAGAAAAGTGGAACAACAAGTAACTGATGAACCTGCTAATCTTTCCATAACTGCTGAACGTTTGTGTATTTTATTATTGTCGCTGACATCACCTGGGAACTTTCCGGTAGCCCGTACACTCAATGAACATTGATTTTCCACCTGTGAAGCCATTACTATCTATTCATAGTCACAAAGTCAGATTGTCTCGTAAATCCGTAGTTGCTTTTTTGTTTGTGTTTTCAATTCTGACGACAAAAAGAGAACATGCTGCATTCTGAAATTATATATACTGTATATGTATATATATATATATATATTTTTTTAATTTATTTGACCTTTATTTAACCAAGAAAGTCCCACTGAGATTAAGAAGTACATGTTTTTAGTGGTAGGGGAAACCGGAGCACCCAGAGGAAACCTACACATACACGAGGAGAAGATGCAAACTCCACACAGAAAGGCCCCGTCCTGGCCCGGGATATATATTCACCTCCTGCCATCTATGAGTCTGTTTGACATATTCTTTTGTGCCCTCCTCATGAAATATCTCTGAGCAGATAAAGTTTTAGTGGAGTGGGGCTTGGTGCTGGTCACTGGTTTGCTATGGTTAAGCGTTACATAAATAGAGATTACGTAAGCTCAGCATCCAGTGAGCGGTGCCACCTCCACACACCCAGGGAGCACAGGGAGAACCATGGGAGACTAGATAGAGTTAATATTCTTCACTACACTCAATTACTTTAACATCGGGGTCCTATTTTTTGCTTTTGGCCTCTATTCCGCTGTGAATGATCGGCCTCATAGCGTTCTGTGACTGACTTGCATATTGATGTAGTATTAGGTCTTATGCTGGATGTACCCAGATAAGCCAGTAGCGTTATTGATTTATTAACAAATATAAAATGCTTTCCACTGGGCTATTTCAGGATATAGACCAGTTATATTACAAAACCTTTAATAATACATTGAAAGCTAGTTGGAACTGTTGTGAGATTGTATTGTAGTCATGGCGCACTGTTAAAAATGGCATATAAACTCCATAATTAAGCAGTCCTTACGAGTACTGTGTCTGCTGTGTTTTGCTATGTGCCAACAGGGCCAACAGCAGCTGTAAAAAGACCCCCGCTGTTCATTACACTTTGCTGACACTGTCACCACGACCGAACCCCTGCCTTTTCTTGGAGAGTTTCCATGGCAACGATTATAGCTCCTTAGTCAATTAGTGAAATCGAATGGACACAAATGAACATTGTGAACACGCCTGGCATCACCCCGCTTTCTGTTGTAATTCACTGTTCAGACTAAAAAACCAGAAGCACTTTTACATTTCTTTTGTAAGTGTTACACCAGTGATGGGATTCATGGCTCTTTACAGGGAGCTGAGCCTTTAGGATCCGTTCATTTCAAAAGACTGGCTCCTTTTTACGTATATCATTTTTTTTTAATGATACCAGCTAAAAACGCCATGTTATGAGTTGATATTAGGCTGACATTAACATGAACCAGAAGGGCTTAAACTGGACTGGACTAGGACTAGGCCAGGACTAAAACTGAGCTAAACGACAAACTAGGAGTAAACAGGGTCTAAACAGGACAAAAAGTGGACTAGACCAGGACTAAATCACGATTAAACCAGATGAAACCAAATGATGATGATGATTTTTATTTCTTAGAAAATATGTTTGTAAATCAAATTTTACGGCTACACCTGACCTGTGTGACAAATCATTTTTAGAGCAAAAATCTTTCAATTCTGTCGCGTTCTCTGGTGTCGTGCTGATTTGAGTGCATTTAGGTCGAGATCTGGTTCGAACCGTTCACCTGAAAGAGCCGTTCAAAAGAGCCGATCGGTCATGAACGTCATCACTATGTTACACCTAGGGTGTTTCTCAAAGCCTTGCCTTTGGAGTCACTTCCTCCAAATCCAAGGCAAGTGTCCTGCCTTGGTCCAAAAAAATCAGCTAATGGAACACACTTCAGAGGGAAAGGAAGTGACATCACTAAGTAAAAAAAAAGACTTTTCATTTGATTTTTTTTTTTGCTGGGCGTCAAAGTAATAGTTTTATGTCAAATTGGACTAAAGCTCAATAAAAAGTAGTTAATGATGATTAAACTTATGACTGAAATCTACAGATGTTAATTTTGATGCATAAAAAAATAAAAGCAAACTTTACTGAACTGATTAGATAAAGGTCAGTTAATTTTCCTCAACAAAAAATACTGATAATCACTGACTAAATCTTTATTACAACTTAAACAAAATTATATTAAAATACATTGTTAAAATGTTGTCACAACAAACACTGGCAGGTCTGTTAAGAAAGTCAAAGCATATATTTTGGTTTTAATGTGCACTTCAGCCTTTACAAGTCACACAATCCACCTTCAACCTTTTTTCAGTTTTTTTTGTTAACAACCGTGATGCATTTTGGGTGATTTTGGCTGGTGCAAGGCAACAAAGTCAACACAGATGTATCCTTGGAAAGTTAGCCACATGCTAACCAAAGGGAGGACACATGCCTATGGAGCACATGACAATTGGAACAGCACTTGGGCAGCGAGTGATGATGTGGATGCCTTCCCACGCCCACATTTCACCAAGGCAAGGTACCTTGCGATTGAGAAACACCCCTTATTTGTGTATAACTTGCACTACAGTATTGTATCACAGACTGATGGTCGACCATTTTATTACAAGGAACTTATGCATTTATTTATCATGAGTATTTTTAGTTTGGTGGTATCAACAGAGAACATTTTATCAGGACATAAGTTGGTGTTTTGTAAAAATTAATACATGAATTTTGTGTCTTAATTTGACATAGGTAACGCTTATAATA
>OMNZ01094101.1:0-10221 GCA_900303255.1 Lesueurigobius sanzi
GAATAAACACAGATTGCATGTAGAAAGTCAGGTTTATAGCCTTTTATGTTCATAGAAGCATATACTAGTGGAATAATAATCAAAAAAGTGGTTACAGAAAAACTATGCTAGTATAAAATATAACACTACACATTGTTTTCAATCAAAAAATATTTGCACAAAGAGTATCCACTTTTCCACGTTGATTGTAGTATTAAAATGATAATTCAAGGGATAAAAATGTGTGATTAATTTGCGATTAATCACGAGTTAAAGGGACTCTACGGAAGTTAAAATTTAAAAAATAATATATTTTCCACCCCCTACATGCTCCAGCAATGTCCCGCGCTGTACTGTGAGCCCACACCTATCCCACTCAATTGCCGCTATAAGCCTGCACCGTCGCTCTAAAGTTGCGTGTTCGGGCCGAGGCAGCAGTCATTCACCAGCTTAACATGGAGACTGCAGTTACGCGGACGGCCAGAGGTGGCAGGTACGAGTATGAAAATGATCAAACTCCGTTGAGTCCCTTTAACTATGACATTTATGAGATTAATCGCAATTAAATATTTGAATCGTTTGACAGCACTATTTTTTTTCCATTATTGGCGTCATCACTCAGTAGATAATCCAGTCAGTTCAACAATGGCAGATAATTACTGTGATAACATTGTTAATCACAATCATTTTGTCTAAGAAAATTGTGAGACAAAAACGTCCATATTGTCCCATGCCTAGACTAACTGAAAAATATACAACATAACTATATAATATTAAAATGGCAAATCGAAGCACAATTTCTGTCGCAATTAGGTTTTTTGTCAAAATCATGCAGCTGAAACCTGTTTATTACTGACATAAATATGAACTGGGAAGGATGTATTGCAAGTTTTCATTTAAAAGTAAGACATTTTATGCTTAAAAATGGCAAAAAATGTACTATATTTTTGGCAACAGAATCTAAATAATGGATAGAGCCAAGTTTAGTTACAAAGATTATTAGTTAAAAGATTTGTTCAGAGGGATTTTGGACGAGTTATTACTGAATAAATCTGTAAAAAATACAATTTTGCCTTGTTTTTCAGGGTTGGAATGACATTTTTTTAAATTCCTGGTTCAGAATATAGTTCAGTCCCAGACTAAAGTTTGGAGTCTGTAGAAGCTACTAAAGTGCAGATGTTCATCACAATGAGAAAAGTGCATAGTGAGAAAATGGTCATTCAAGTTACAGTTTCTGTCGTTCTATGGAGGAAGGTTGAATCAGTGCAATAATTACTATGGATGCTGCGATATCGTAAAAGTGTCAATATTGGGTATTGATTCCAAATATTGGATGCTGTACCGATACTAAAAAGTCAATATGGACATAAAGCTCTGAACCTGTAGAATTCAGTCATATAATTAGTTTTAAAATCCAAATAGCACCATTGATCCTAACACTGCAGTTAGCAGCAGTATGCTAATGCTAGCTTCAACCAGTCAAGGGGCATAAGCTTCGAGTGAGCCACAAAGTAGTGAAATAGGCTCATATTGGCCTCTTGTGTTTGTATTTTAGTTTGTGAAATACTGTTACAGAATCACTGATAAAACATTTTTGTGTCTATTTAATCCAGTTCTTCTCAAATAGTGGGGCGCGGTGCGATGGGTGAAATGCTTTCTTCTTCCAACGCAACAGAAAATAATTAAAAGAGAAACACTGATTACATCTAACAAGGACCAGTCACTGTTTCACTCTTTGAATAAACAACAAATAAGTCATCTGCAAACATACTTTTGAGACAAATCTCATAATAGCGGTTGGTATCGGATATCGGTGGATATTCAAACCCCAAGTATCGTATCGGAGGTAAAAAGCTGGATCGGTGCATCTCTAATAAGCCAGCGATCAGTGTGACTAACATGTGGGACTGTGTTGTGTGCCCAGGCATGAACAACCGCGAGGTGCTGGAGCAGGTGGAGCGGGGCTACCGTATGCCCTGCCCCCAGGACTGCCCGTCGTCACTGCATGAGCTCATGGTGCAGTGCTGGAAGAAGGACCCCGAGGAGAGGCCCACCTTCGAGTACCTGCAGGCCTTTCTGGAGGACTACTTTACTGCCACGGAGCCGCAGTACCAGCCGGGGGACAACCTCTGAGCCGGTCCACATGTGCGTTCAAATGGCTTGGATCAGGGACACGCCCATGCTAATGCTAATGCTAATGAGGGCCAAAACCAGGTCAGCTGGACGGCCTCAGTGATGTTGAGCTTGTCTTGTATCACTTAATAATCATCATTTGGCGACATCTTGTGCATTCCTATACTAGATATGAATAATCTGACTTGATTCTGATTTCACCATATTTTGCCAACAAAATACAAGATTTGTATCTAAGCGCTCATTCCTACGGGAGTGTCCCATCATAATTGCTAATGTGGGTCACAGAGCAGCTGTAGTATAGTGCTACGTTGAAAAATCCTCCGAATAGGTTACGTTCACATAGCAGGTACCATCGTAGGCAGAAATTCTTCAGTCTTCATCTGTACTCTGTAGTTGAAGTGTAGGACGTTTCGATCTTACTCCAAAGATCGTCATCAGCCAAGTAGCTGATGACGATCTTTGGAGTAAAATCGAAACGTCCTACACTTCAACTACAGAGTACAGATGAAGACTGAAGAATTTCTGCCTACGATGGACAACTCCTGTACGACTGAGAACCTACACAAACGTATAGCAGGTACCAGTTCAACTCTTTAGGAGAGAAACAGTTTTTGGAAGAAATTTCCAAAAAGAAAATGTCCACATGTTTTCCCTGGTCATTATTTGATATTTGATAGTGATTGGATTGACAAAGCTGCCACATTATTCTTGTGGCTGAAAGACCTTTCTACTGGCCAACATCACAAACACCTTTATGAGAAAACAATCAGACCTTAGTTCCTATGTGCTGACAGCAGTGCTGTTGGGATTACTCCATAAAAGTAATCCAACTAGTGATTACTGATTACTCTTTCTATAAGTAATCTTGATACTAATTACTAGTTACTTTCGTTTTTTTTTTTTTTTTTTAAGGATGAAGCAACAGCTGTTCAGTGCTTTGGAATGAACTTTATTAAAGTGTAAATCTATAACTTGATTGAATAATGTTTACTGCTTAACACAAAATGAAATCATCAAATAAATGTACAGCAGCTGCATGGACTTTTGCACAGGCTTTAATCTTAAAATTAATGTTTTCAGCTCAAAATATTACAAAAAGTAATAGAATCATTACTTCATAAAGTACTTGTAATCAAATTACCAGTTTTGCGATTGTAATCCAGTCACATTACTAAAAACGTAATCTAAAAACCTCATTCATGAAACAAACTTACGCACAAATTTGTTCTTAAGGCCAACTTAAGAATTTTTTGCCATTCACAAAACGTGTTCGTAGTTGAAAGGGAAGAACAAATCCTCTTGCACACAACAAATCTGAATTTGAGGCATCTCTCTTTGAGAAGAGTTTTGTCTTCTTAAGAACGCTTTGTGAATCAGACATAAGTTTTTCCAGAAACGTCTTAAAGTTGTACTTAAGAGCTTTTTCTTAAGAAATATTCATGAATGAGGCCCATTGGACTTTGTGACTTTCTTTCATGTGGGTTAGCCCAGTAATTTCAGAGAAATTAGAGATAAACTAAGACTAGAAATCTGCATTTTGACAGATACCATAGTTACCAGCACAAACTTTTCAGCTTCCCTCCAACTCAATTTTAAACTATAGGCTCTTGAGAGTGTTGTGATGTCATGTGAACGCAACCTATTGGAAGAAATTGATTCCATATGCTTAAAAACAACAATCCCCCACAGACACAGTCTGTTCATAATAACTTTTTCATTACAGTAGTTGAACATTATTGAAAAGTCTACACAAGGACAGACAAAACTTTAAAGTTTATTAGGATTAAGTATAATGTGATGCCGACTGCCTGATCCGCTCTGAACCTCGCAGTCATTAGCGAATGTTGTGGCTCTTCACAGGGTCAAGGTTGAACATTTTGGTTCTTGGCCTCTGACCAGTTAGCTGCCCATTGTTCAGCACGTTTTTACAAATGATTTCCTGATCTCCCGGTCTTGTCCATATAGACACAACTTAATGGACCTCATGTTAGTTAGACAGATTAGTTTTTCAAGTCAAATCATTTGTATCTAGTAGTAGTCAGAAAAATCTACTCACTCAAATACAGATTAATGTTCCTAATCTAAGCCATTTCCTGTGGACGTGGGTTTTTACTGCGTGCGCCTCCTGTCATCTGCTCCCCACCAGAGGGCGCCACACTCCACACATTCTGTCATCACGTGGATATCCATTGACTTTGTCCCAGTTTCCATGCACCAAGACTTTTTACAAACACGGAAGGAATTCAACAAACACGTGACTGCCATGGATGAAGTTGTATGTAATGTAAATACCAAAATTTGCTCGTTTACTTATCTCTTATTATTATTGTTGTTGTTTTTTTTTTCCTGTTTTATCTTACTTTGTAATTTTGAGATTTTTTGAATGGGAACCTGGTGTGAGCTGGTGCAAGAGGCAGGCAGTGACAGTATGAAGTAGGTTAGAAGCGGTGCGTCCTTGGGAGTTTCCCTCGGGGTCCACCTATCCTTTTTTACAAGCCTAATTTAACAATATATTCTACACTGTAGAAAAATGTATTGTCTACAGGAGTTCAAATGATTTGAATTCAGATGGTTCTTTGAATTAGTTTTGACTAAATTAGACCTAGTTACTTAGTATTTCACAAACTAAAATGCAATGACTAAGTTACTTTAAAACCGTGGGTTTAATATGATTATCTTCTATGCAAAGCTTATCTGTATTTAATATAATAGTGTATTCTGGTCATACTACAACCAGAAGAAGACGAAATTTTGCAATAATTGTTGTGATAATAATTTGCAATAATTTTGACCAAGATAATCGTGAGACAAAATGTCTATTTTGTCTCATGCCTCAACAAATCTGAAAGTAAAAATATACAACATAAATCTATCATTTTAAAATCGCAAATTGAATCGCAATTTCAGTCCGAAAAATCGCAATTAGGTTTGTTGCAGGCCCTAAAAACTGCAGGATAATAACATAGAGGCCCTTTAAACTGATAATGACATGGAGGCCCTTTAAACTGATAATAACATAGAGGCCCTTTAAACTGATAATAACATAGAGGCCCTTTAAACAGATAATAACATAGAGGCCCTAAAAACTGCAGGATAATAACAGAGGCCCTTTAAACTGATAATAACATGGAGGCCCTTTAAACTGATAAGAACATGGAGCTTTTTAATTAAAGTCTACACATTTGTTTTAGTGCATCTGTGGAGTAAATATAATACAAATTTGAGTGTTAGAAATAGCGTTGGTGCTCATTCCTGAAGATGCACCCTCTAGTGCCAGATACATTTGATTTGAAATCAGACAAACTATCTAGAAAACAAAAGAGGGAACATTTTGAAATAAGTCTATAAGCTGACAAATCTAAACTAGTCATTACTACTGGAATGCCCCCGAGTTCAAATCATTTTACGCAATGCAGATATTTTTTTACAGTGTATCTCTTCTTCTCAAGGAACTTTAGCTGTACGATAACACCTGTTCTTGCCTTTTCATCTTTAGTAATATTCTTCTAATATACAGTATGCCTTTGTGCTTTTTACACACTAACTATAGGCCTATAGCGCATCATGGACTCCTCCTCACCCTGTACGTGTACCGCGCCATTACAGCTTCTGCCAATGCCTTTTCTCGCTTCATTTGTTTCCTTTTTTAGACTTTTTATTATTTTATCCAGCAGTTCCGATGTAAGGTCCTGCTTTTAAAACTGATTTTAAAATGTATGTCGCTATAATACAGAATGGCATAAGAACTCTCTATGCTTTGTATCGCTCGGGCAGACGGACTGATTACAATGGACTGCCACTTTTCACAATGAGAATGAAGGATTGTCTCAAATGTTACCCGCCCCCCCTCACTGTGTGTATCCGGACATTGTATAAGAGGCCAAACATTGTATCTTTTGTTTTTTTTTTTTTTGAACCCATTCCTGATGGTGGTAGAGTACGATGTATAGACCATTCCAGTGTTTGTGAACAGGGCTGGTCCTTGAGCTGACTTTAGCCCTAATGTTAGCAACGTTAGCCGCCAAGCATTTCATTTATTCTTCTTTGGTCACTCACAATCATTCCAAAACAATTCAAATCAAACACATATACAATTACGTCTGCAACGCAACTGACTCTGTGCATAATGCTCGAGTCAAGCTAGCGCTAGCTCCACATATGGCACCTTCATTTCCGGTTCCGGTATTAGCATAGCATAGCACTAGCTATTATATACGTTTTCCGTCTTGGTTATTGGAGCAGAAGAAAGCGAGTCAACTATCCTCTGACAAAAAAATACTTTTTACAGCGTGTTTAACAACTTTAACTTAGAAAACTGTACCCTGAACTAATACTAACAACATCAACTAGTAGCCTGCTAACAGCACATTGGCCCTTCTTCTGGGTTTGCAATTGACTCTGTGCCATAGCGTTCGATGCAAGCTAGCATTAGCTCAACCAGCTGCACTTTAATTTGGCTATGCTAACGAGAAGCATCAGCGCAAGAAACGGAAATTAAAGTGGCGTTCGCAAAGCTAACGCTAGCTTGACTTGGACGTTTTTGCTAAAAAATAGTGTCCTGATTCTCCACAAGGATGTTTCGCATATATTTTGAGGGAGCAGAGCGGAGCAGTACCATCACGTGATAATCGGTTGCTTTCGGACACGTGATTGGCTGCTCCTGGAGGTTGCCATGTCACACAGTGATTGACACAGCTGTCGTCCATTGTGGCACGTCCCAGTTGGTGTGAAAAGAAAGCCAGTCAACTATCCTTTGGACATCGTTGATGGTCATTTCCGTTAGGTCCAGGAGGCACAAACTGTGTATCGAGTTATATCCACAACTACAATGGTAAGTAGGCTATGCTAATGCTATGCTATGCTAATACCGGAAATGGATAGCTTGGTTGAAATAGTTTCCGGTTCCACTTGCATTTTTTTACATGGACAGTGGTGGTGGAAGAAGTACTCAATATTAAGTGCAGATACAGGACCAAAAATGTACTTAAGTAAAAGTATCAGATTAAATTCCTACTTAAGTAAAAGTATAAAAGTATCCACTGTAAAATGTACTTTAAAAGTAATTTTAACAGTTTCATGTGGCATAGAAAACCAGGACTAAATCAGGACTAAACCAGGACTAAACCAGGTGTAAACTGGAACTAAAACAGGTCTAAACCAGGTCTAAACTGGAACTAAATCAGGTCTAAATCAGGACTAAAACAGGTCTAAATCTGGACTAAACCAGGATTAAAACAGGTCTAAATCAGGACTAAACCAGGTCTAAACCAGGACTACACCAGGTATAAATCAGGACTAAACCAGGTCTAAAGTGGAACTATACTAGGTCTAAACCAGCACTAAACAAGAACTAAACTAGGTCTAAACCAGGACTAAACCAGGTCTAAACCAGGACTAAACCAAGACTAAACCAGGTCTAAACTAGGTCTAAACTAGGTCTAAACTGGGACTAAACCAGTTCATCGTACAGAGGTCTCTTTGAAAATAGAACACTTTTAACCCAATTTATAAATGTAGTGGAGCATAAAGTACAGCTACAGGCTCTGAAATGTAGTGAAGTAAAAGTAAAAAGTATTCATCATAAAATGTACTTAAGTAAAGTAAAAGTACCTATAATTTGTACTTTTTACTTGTACTTTTTTCGTTACTTTCCACCACTGATGGACGGTAGAACAAATTCCTGCTACAGCTGCTTAGTGTTGCATTAAGTGCTGCTAATAATGTGAACGGTAGAAAAAGGAAAGGAATATAACTCACAAACACTTACACCACCATCAAAGCTCTTATGTGAGGTCAGTTTCTGTGGTGTATTTTAGTTTTATTTTCTGCTGTTCACATTACGAGCAGCACTTTAATGCAAAACCAAGCAGCTTTAGCAGGAATTTGTCCTACCGTCCTTATTTTAACAGACAGATTTTAGCAGACAGAATACAGTTTTGCTAAAAAGGTTGTAGACGGAGATATGATTTTTACAGGGATGAAGAAAAATACATGTTTAAAAAAAAATCATGAAAATGCTATTAACCACCAGAGCCTGTATGCTGGGCTAGCATAAAATTTGCCTCATTGAACGTTCTCTCCCCTCAACTAAACGCTGAAGCCAGTCCCTATATAAAAGTACGGCGAGGCATGGCAAGACATTTACGTATATAATTTCTGTGATTTCTCTTTATTTTCTGAGGAAGTTTGGTGGACAAATGAGCAGACAACATTTAAGTCAGATGCCACTTTTGCGCGCAATTTCTTATCTTGAATGTTCGACAGCTAATGCTAGTGGCTATCAGAAAAATACATTGAATAGGCTAACAAATTCTGAAAAGTATACCGGAGTCACCTTGCTAGCTGTCCGCATCCGTTTGCATACATTCATGTTTCTCCCTTGTGCCATAGTGATTAGCTTAAAAAAAATTGCATGACAGCTGACGCCAATAAATTAATTGTTTTATTTTATTTGTCCTCACAAAATTGTACCAGTTAAAAAAAATGTGTCATGTTCTTAAACCATGACAGACGAAGTTAGATTTTTTCAATGCCTTTAACTTTAATTTAGAAAACTGTACCCTGAACTAACAATAACAACAACTAGTAGCACAGCACATTGGCGCTACTTCTGGGTTTGTCATTAACGTTCAATTCAAGCTAGCGTTAGCGTTCCATTTAGGCTATGCTAACGAGAAGCGTCGGCACCAGAAACGGGAATTAAAGTGGCGTTGGCAAAGCTAACTGCTAGAAAATAGTGTCCTGATTCTCCACAAGGATGTTTCGCATATTTTGAGGGAGCAAAGCGGAGCAGGACCGTCACGTGCTAATCGGTCGCTTTCAGACACGTGATTGGCTGCTCCTGGAGGTTGCCATGTCACACAGCGATTGACGCAGCTGTCGTCCATGGAGCATCATAGCCCCGCCCACCAGCTCGTCAGTACAACCCACCTGTCTGTACACGTACGCGCCTCGGTGCCGGAAGTAATAATCCCATTCAAAAATTGCATAGACTTTTCGAAAAAAGTCAAATGTTTAAAAGAACGATAGCAGCTAATCAGCTACATGGAGGGTATAAAAACACACAATAATAAATTAAAATTGTATCCAAAACTTTATAAACCAAAAAGTTATAAAAATATTTCGCCCTGTTTTCATGTATTGGGTATTTTCTTGCTTGTAAAATATCCGTGCTATGGCTAGCAGTTAGCACGTAGCTGATTAGCCTCCGTCGTGCTTTTGAACTCGTACAATTAGAATTTTTCGAAAAGTCTATGCAATTTTTGAGTGGGATTATTACTTCTGGCACCAAGGCGCATGCGTGTACAGACGTGGGCGGGACTATGATGCTCCATTGTGGCATGTCCCAGTTGGTCTGAAACACCTGGAAAAGACCAAGGTGTGACTGTCATGTGAATGTAGCAACATATAGGCTACTACTACACTGCTAGCACCACATCGGCGCTACTTCTGGGTTCGTGATTGTTAAAAATAGTTAAAAATATGATGCAGAGTGCGCACAAGTGGTCTCTTTAATGTCTGTGAATACAATACGTATACTGCTAGGGGGTTAATATAGGTTTGACACTTGTAGCCCACGTACAAAAACCACACAATAAAGCAATTGATACAGTCCCTTAACTTTTAACTTTAGAAAATGAAGTTATCTTGAAGAACTGCAAACATCTAAATTAATGTTTTATTTTGCGGCCTTGTTAAAACGAGACTGGTATAGCACGGCCTTTGTGGACCAGCCGGCACATCACTCCTGGAAGGGTCTATATTCAAGGGACAGTTTTTTTTAATTGTTGGTCCACCCTCCAGTATTGGACACTGCACCATCTCTGTGTATTCTGTTGGCTCATGAGTGGAAGAAGGAAGACGTTTGTCCCCAGTAGTCTCCAGTGGACACACACGGGCCAGGGACATGTCTCTGCATTATTTATTGTCTGTACACAGCGGCTGGTTTTCAAATAAACAATCTCTCATGAACAATTCGCCAACGTGTGTTGCTTTTGGTGAAGAGAATGTGACGTGTTGGTTTTGTCTTACAGTGCGAAAAGGAAGTTGTGTCTTCACTGTCAACGGCCATGATTTTATGTGAATTTACAGTCACCAAACTTGGCC